>APFE031115367.1:27066-55394 GCA_000404065.3 Pinus taeda | reverse complement strand
TAACATGAACTAAAATTATTAATATAATAATAACATGAATTAAATAATGATAATGATTAGTATAACACTGTTACAATAAAACATAAAACAGACAACATACAAACAATATAGTAATAACATGAATTAAATAAAGACAATGATTAGTATAGTGGTGTTACAAAATAGTAAAGCATAAAATATAAAACACAAACAATATAGTAATAACATGAATTAAATAATGATAATGTTTAGTGTAATAGAGTTACAAAATAGTGTTAGAAAATATAAAGGCATAAAACCTAAAACAAACAAACAATATAGTAATAACAGGAATTAAATAGTGATAATGATTAGTATAATAGTGTTAAAAAATAGTAAAACATAAAATAAACAAACAATATAGAAATAAAATTATTAATATAACAATAAGATGAATTAAAATTATTTTTTTTTTCTCAGTAAACGTTCTAACTATTGTATTATATGTACATAAAGGAAATTACAGACATATGTAGCGAGACAATAACACCGTTCTCCATGGCCACCCTCGGCACCTTGGATACACTGACTTAACAGGAGGCTCCCTCGCAGGGGTAGCAACTGACACATTTCCTGAGACCTCTGAAAGATGAACGAGGCTCCAAAACGATTTCAAAAAAAAGACCAAAACAGGACTCATACTAACCAGGTGCTTGCAAATTATCCAGCCCACGCAGGGGCGTTCCTCCCCAACCTATTGGGACAAAGTTAACCCGACTGCCCATTACAAAGCTTGAACAAAAAGAGCTGAGAATTTTAAAGAGCAACAGGGAAATAAATTGAATTCGGACCCAAACTAGGTAACCATCGCTTGACATCGTTCTGGACTGATGCAGGGTGAGGTCGTGCGCAGGGTGGCTACCCGTCCGCCGGAGGCTTCTCTTCTTCAATCGTGCACCAGCCAAGACCTTCAGGGACACCCTCCCACATGGCTGCCCACTTGGCGCGCTCCTCGTCTGAGACTGTTGTTGTTCTGGAGGTGGAGGGGTCTGCCATGGGGGCTTTCCCCGAGGTGCCTTCCCCACTTGGGGGAGGCGGCAAGGGGTGGGCTTGTTCCGGGCCAGCCTTGGGTGCAACCTCTCCTCCTGGTGGCGCTTCCTCCCCTGCACCCTCCGGGACTTGGGTGAAGAGAACCAAGACATGTGCACAGATACTGTGTGGATCACGCGAATTCCCAAGGGTGAAAACCACCGAACCAAACGCCGGGAGGGCAGGTCCCTCCTCGCTAACCCCTCCAACCTCCGTGATTTGCCCTGTGTGGAGAGGTGCCACCCCTGCCCGACGGTAGCAGTAACAGCAGCAGCAGTGGTGGTGCTCCCGCTCTGCACCACCACGCCCACGTCCTCTGTTCGAGCCCCGTCCCGAGCCCCTTCTGTTGGGCTGTCTGTGACGCAGTCGGGCCATGGCTGAATTCTTCGCCGCTGCGCTGTCTTGGGGCTGGTCGTGCAGTTTCCTAGGAGCCTGAATTCGGTGCTGGCTCCTTCCCAGCACCACCACCACCTTCGATACCTCCTCCAACTGTTCGACGCCTCCCGTTGCCGAATTGCAGAGCTCAGAGTTCGCCGCCCGAACCTCTGAGTTTGCCTTCCCTTCTTCCCAAGAGCATGCCCAATTGTGAAGATTACAGGACCAGAGGGCAGCCAGCGAGGGCGCGCGCCTCTTCCCTCTGCAAATTTTCCTCGGAGAATTCTGCCATCCGCAAGCTACAATAACCAAAAGCCATGTCCTGATGCCATCGTCGGCTTCATACTTATCATCGTGCCATTGAAATGAGTGCCTCCCTCGTCCCTCCATCCCGTCACCCTGCGCGGCATTAATGCCTTGAGCTCGCAGCAGCTGGAGTTGGTCGATGGCGGCTTCATTAACGCGCATTTAAGTTGCATGGGGCATCACATGGGGTTCCACATGGGGGCCATGTGGTTCAGCCCAAGTAAACCCAGTGTCACCCGCATCCGGGGGTTCCATGTCAATCTGAAGGAGTTCCTTGCATTCTCGAGTCTTTTGAACGCTGGGGATGATGCTTAAGTTTCCAACTTGGAGCGGATGGCTGCTTTCGACCCCAATGTTGGCTAGTAGATCAGCCACCTTATTCCCCTCTCTTCTGATGTGATGGAAGGTGAGGGCTCTGTGGTTGTGCAATTCTTGAGCAATGCTTTGTAATCGGGCTTCAAGCCGCCAACTATCTGCTACTTTCCTAGTGTGAGAGCCATTTTGAATGCGGGTAGCCATTCGTATG
Source organism: Pinus taeda (assembly GCA_000404065.3). Classification (NCBI taxonomy): domain Eukaryota; kingdom Viridiplantae; phylum Streptophyta; class Pinopsida; order Pinales; family Pinaceae; genus Pinus; species Pinus taeda. The sequence goes on along the minus strand of APFE031115367.1, from coordinate 53,140 downwards.
ATGATCTGGGAATCTCCTTCTACTATGAGTGGTTGGAGATTTTGACTTCTTGCTACCAGGAGTCCTTGCCATAGACCTTCTAGCTCCGCTGAGTTGTTGGTGTCCCATCCAATGTTGCCGAAGTAGACCTGTATGTCATTGCCTTTGTGATTGTGAATGATGCCGCCAAAGCCTGCTTTCCCTGGGTTTCCTTTAGAAGCTCCATCAAAGTTGAGCTTGTAGGAGTTGGTGGGTGGGGCAGTCCATTTTCTGTCCTCCTTGTCATCGCTGCTTGATTTGTGCTGGGTGGTGGTTCCTTGGGGGAGATCTAACTTCCAGTTGTCCAGGATGTTTTTCTCGTTATCCTTTTTAGGGAGGTCTTCTTCTGTCCAATGTTTCAAAAGCATGGTTTCTCTGAGGTTGCTGTGCACTCTGTTCCAAACTTCTTCTGTGGGCATCTTTTGGTCTTTGAAGATCCGCCTGTTCCTTTATTTCCATAGGTTCCAGACTATTGTACCAAGGATGTGGTTCCATAGATGGTTGAGGATCTCACAGTCATAGGGGCTTTTTGGCCAATGTCGAATGGTGTCAATGATGTCCTCACGATCTTTGCACCGTCTTTGACATCTGAAGCTTGCTTGACTCCAAAGCTGGTTGGCGATTGGGCAAGTGTCCAGGAGGTGCTGTATGGTTTCTTCATTATTATTGCAATTGTGGCAAATTGAGGGCCCGTGGAAGTTGCGCCTTCTCAGCTTGTCCCAGGTAAGGATTTTTTTGTGTCCCACTAGCCAAAGAAAATGTGAAATTTTTGGCCATGTTTTGAAATTCCATATTCTATCCCAGAGAGGGTCCCGTCTGGTGTTGGATTCCTCTATGAGATTATATGCTTCAGACGTGGAGTAGGTGCCTTTAGGGAGATATCCCCATCTGAGAATATCTTCGCTGCTTATTGCTCTGATGCTTCTCTTCTTTAGCTCTTCTTCAAGTGCTGATGCTTCCTGTTCATCTGCTTCTGTTGTTATTTGATTGCTAGGTAGCCATTGTCTGTAACCATCGACCGTTGCCTGCCCCCAGAATCTGTGTACAGTTGCTTGCTGTTGTTCCTGGCTGTCCGGAATTATTCTTGGAGAAAGAACATTTGATAGTTTCGGCTGCTGGTTCCAAGTGTCCATCCAAAATCTGGCTCTCTATCCATCCCGTATTTCCCAAAAGCTGTGCTTCTGTATGAGCTGATGGTGTTGTTTGGCTGCGTTCCAGATGAGTGAGCCATTGAGGGTGGGCTCGAATCTTATGAGATCTGTTTGTGGGATGTTATTGGTGTATTTGGCAGTCCAGATGTTAGTCCATAACTTGTCGGGATGTATTAACCATTGCCACCAGATTTTGGCATTCATGACGGCGTTACTTTTCTCTGGATCTTTGAGTCCTATGCCACCTTTACTTTTGGGCTTGCATACTATATCCCATTTCACTAGAGCCCATTTGCGATTGGTGGCAGAGCTTCCCCATAGAAAGTCCCTCTGAATGTTTCTCAATCTCTTCAGGACCCATTTTGGAGCAGCAAGAATGGAAAAGAGATAGAGAGGCATGGCTTGAAGTACGGATTTGATTAGCACCACACGACTAGCAAATTTGAGGGATCGATAGGTCCAGAGGCTGAGCTTAGAATCCAACTTACCCAGTAAGACGCGCCAAGCAGGTTGCTTGATGGCTGAGGCAGTGAGGGGTGCACCCAGGTAGGTGGAGGGGAGGGTGGCTGCTTGGAATCCCAAGATGCGAGTTATGGCAGATTTGACTGAGGGAGGCGTGTGAAAGAAAAATATTTGAGATTTAGAGCTGTTGACATGAGTACCCAAGGCTTCTGAGAAGTCGTTGAGCAGGGATTTCAAAAGGGAGGCCTCTTGGGCTGAGGGGTAGCCATAGAGCATAGTGTCGTCAACGAATTGTTGATGGGAGGAGGCTGGGGAGTTGTGGATGGAGATACCTTTAAGCTGGTTGGAATGCAGAGCCTGTTTGATATGCCTGCCCAGACCCTCCGCCATGATAACGAAAAGGAAGGGGGAGAGGGGGTCCCCTTGCCGAATACCCCTGGACGGCTTAAAGGGGCGGGAGGGAAGCCCATTGACAAGAAGAGAAAAGTGGGAGGAGGAAATGAGACTCATAATCCATCGAACCCAAGAATGACAGAATCCAAAGGCAATCAACATATGCTTGATATAGGACCAGCTGAGCTTGTCGAAGGCTTTGGAGAGATCAAGCTTGAGCAGCATCCCAGCTTGCTTGGAGATTTTGAGAGAATGAACGATTTCATGCGTGAGAATGATGCCATCCATGATTTGGCGTCCTTCAACATATCCTGATTGCTCTGGAGAGATGATCATGGGCAGAAGGGGTTTTAATCTGTTGGCAATGACCTTGGAGATGACTTTGTAGAGGACATTACAGAGGGCAATGGGTCTAAATTTCTCAGGAGTTATGGAATTCTCTTCTTTGGGGATGAGGGCTATGAATGTAGAATTGAGGGAGGGGAGCATCCAGCGCATGGCTCTGGATTCCTCGACTACAAGCCAGACCTCCTCCCTGATCATATCCCAAAAAGTATGAAAGAAAGTAGTAGTGAAACCATCAGGACCAGGAGCTTTACCTTCTTTGAGCTGTGCCATCGCTTCGTCGACTTCCTGGACTTGAATCGGTTTCATGAGGATGTCATTATGCTGCTCTTTGATGAGTTTGGGGATGTTACTTGTAATTTTCCTGATTGCCTCGAGACGATCGACCAAAGGCTCTTGGTGCATCTGCTTAAAGTGATTGAGAAGGACCTGTTCTATTTGCTTATGCTCTTCGACTTTTGTCCCTTCTTGGTTGAGGATAAAGGGGATTTGGTTGTGCATCCTCCTTTGCACAGTGGTTCTGTGGAAAAATTTTGTGTTACGCTCCCCTTCCTTTAGCCATCGTATCCGAGATTTTTGCCTCCAGTAGATTTCCTCTTGCTTCCTTCTTTCTTCGAGCTGGCTGGTTATGTGTCGCTCTCTCTCCAGGGTGGTCTCTGTATGCCCTGCATTTATGATTTCCTGGTGAAGATCCTTTAGTTCCTGATTGAGCTCCCTTTGAGCATCAAATATGTTGCCAAAGGTCTCTCGATTCCATTGTTTGATGTGGCCTTTTATGAAGCGGAGCTTTTGCTGGAGCTGGAACATTTTCGTGCCTTCAGGAGGGAGAAAGGAGCTCCAGGTGTTTCTGATGAAGTCCTTGAATGCTGGATGCGTCAACCAAAATCCCTCGAATCTAAAGGGCCTTTTGGTTTTGTCCCCTGGTCTTTGCCAGTGGAGAGCTATTGGCCAGTGGTCCGAGCCTGAGTGAGCTAAGATTTCTGCAGTGAGGTCGCCTCCTAGGTGCACTACATTGTCCGAAATTAGGAAGCGATCGAGTTTTGATGCTATCTCGTGCTTACCTCCTCTGCGATTGCTCCAGGTGAAGGTGCCATTGCAGAATGGCAAGTCTATGAGGGAGGCCCTTTGAATGAAGTCTTTGAAGTGATCCACCTCCGGCTCCAGTCTTGTTCTGCCTCCGACTTTCTCCTCTAGTTTGGTGATCATGTTGAAGTCCCCTGCTGCAATCCAGAGCGGATGCTTCCTGTTTCTGCTAAGCGCGTCTATAGTATCTAGGAGCGCTTTTTTACTCCCAGCTTCCTGCGGAAAGTAGACGTTGGATAGATTTCCATGGATGTTGGTACCCAAAATGTGGAAGACTGCCTGGATAAGGTGGTGAGAGGCGTGAAAGTCCGTGAGCGATATGGCTTGAGCATTCCAGGCTATGGCAAGTCCACCTGATGCTCCAGTTGCTTCCACCACTACTGATTTGCATCCGGGCCATGCTTTTGAGAGAATGCTGTCTAGTCTAGCACTGTTGCACTTCGTTTCCTGAAGAAAACACATCTGGGGTTTTTCCATTTGGATCATGTTTTTTAACATTCTAGATTTTCCTGGGCTGTTGAGCCCTCTAACGTTCCATGAGACGAGCTTCATAGTTAACTATTTTGGGTGGGGCTGTAGTACTTCGTCAGCTTCGCGTATCTACCTGAGTCAACCAGGATTTTCCCTATCTCTATTGTTATTTGGAGATCAGTCTTCCTTCCTCTTTTCTTTGTATCCTTTGGTTTCAGATTGCTGCTCCATGTGCCACCTGGTTGGATACCTAGCTGGTGCTGGTGGAACGCTCTGGATATGACTATTTCCAGCTTGTCTATGTCAGAATCTGAGATCTTTTCATATGCTTTCTTCTGGCAGTTCAGTTCCAATTCTATGATGTCCAGACCATGTAGATCGATGCTTTCTGGTTCTTCCTCCATGATTTGCGCCTGATTGGTTTCTTCCTGTGGAGTTTCCCCATTCTGTGGGGCAGTCAGTTTGCCATCTATCTCCATTTCTTTGATAGGATCTTCTGGGTTAGCCTGATGTCTGCTTAGGATGGTAGTCGGAATGGAGGGAGATTTGGATGATGAAGGGTGACTGCTGGGGGGGGAGAGGTGGAAGAGGAGGGACGGGTGGAGGAATCGTTAGGAGAAGGGGGCAGATCTTCTGAGAGATTTCCAAGGGACTCATAGCTGTTCTTGGAGGCTTGATTTAGGGGTTTGGATGGCTGGGGTTTTGGCCCATTTTGGGGTTTTTTGTGCATGCGTTTTCTGTTCGTAACTTTGGTGAAGCCATCTTGCGAGGGGATATCAGGGGTTTCAGGGGCACTTGTTTTGACATTGAGGGGGCAGTCCCTGAAGACGTGCCCTATTACATGGCATCTCCTGCACCTAAAAGGCACATGCTCATAATCGAGGGGTTGGATTAACTCCTCATCTCGGTGGGCAAGAGTGACTGATTCAGGAAGAGCTTCATTTAGTTTAATAAACACACAGATTCGAGCATAGGAAATGAACTTACGATTTCTTGTCTCCTCTGCCGCTCTGATATACCGACCCACGCCATTGTCTATCTTCATCAGACATTTTTCTTCCCAGTACTCATCCGGTAGTGAGTAGAGTTTGATCCAGACTGGGGCCCATGTTAGATCCTCTTTGTCAGGGTTGAACTTGGGTTTCCAATCTCTGAGGTAAAGACCTGCAGAGTTGAAGAAGTATGGTCCTTCTCCCAGGACTCTGTATTTGTCTTCCAGACAGTAGAATATGACAGTAAAGAAGCCCTTTGCCCCTAGCTGGAGAGTGATATCTCCCTTTGGCTTCCATTTGGCTGCGATCCATCCTCTTAGGGCTCGTTCTGTTGGCCAGAACCCTATGAACTTACCAATGATTGCATGGTCTTGCATGTACTCTATTCTGCTGTCGATTACATCCCCTGGAAGTTCTATTCTTGGCCTTTCCTTGGCTACTGGGTGGCAGGTGGAGGAGGTTACCTTTGGGCTGTCCGCCTTTGAATCGTGTACCTCAGGCTGATCATTGTTGCTGTCGTGTTGCTGATTCGTAGAGGCTATCAGATTAGGATCTAACGAACCGAAAATGACTCCATTGTTTGTCTTGCTTTGTGAGGGGGAGGCCTGTGACGCCCTCCCCGGGAGCAGACCCATGGCGGGTGACGGATCCCTGGCAGCACTGGAGCTACGCAGAGGAGTCGGCGCAGCAATCAGTCCCTTCCCGCAGAACTGTCAGCGTCGTAGAGGGGGATTCCTCAGAACCCTAGCCAGGTCGCTACAGTCGCCAGTCCTTCCCGCTCCAGTTCCCCTGTTGCTTTCTAAATTTTTCATTCAACGACACTTCAATTCGTATTACCTAACACATAACTTCCTATTTGCTTAGGAGAAAAATAAATATTTCTTGATAGTGTCCAAGATTTGAACATAAACAAAAGGGAATCCTCTACTACTCTTCAACACAAAAATGATATACATGTAAATCTGACTCAAAACATTGTATTCCTTCTAAGAAGAGAATTCTCGAAGTCCAAAAAACAAATCTCCATACCCCCTACCCCTTTCACAATGGAGGAAAAATAGATCAACCCTCATGCAAACAACTTTTAAAAGTTAGAAAGTGTGAAAGATGAAGAGGAAAAGGGTAAAAGCATAAAAGTCTTGTAACAAAGGAGTTAAAGAGAAAAATCTTGGGTACTAAAGACCAACACTAAAGAATTAAATTATATTCCATGGAGAACACACATTTAAAGGAAATGTCTCTATTGAATTCAAAACTCTATTTATTAGCTAGCTAAACATAAGAGGTAAGAAATACAACGAACGACTAGAACAACCCCTGTTAGAATAAGAAGCTAAGGGAACCATATGGTATAGAAATAAAATTCTCTCGCTTGGACATTTGAAGACCACTCAAAGTCTCTCGGTCTTAATTTGAATATCAAATTTCTCGAGGTGAAAAACTTTTTTTTAGTGCAAAACTTTGAGGAAAGGTTTTCACCTCAAGAGATTTGATCCCTCTTATTACTTAATAGATTCGATGTTAAGATGGATCTAGGTTGGTTTCAATCATGCACGATCACACAAAATTTGTTGAACATGTAATTATTCTTATCATTTTAAATATGCTAAATGTGTGTAAGATTAATCTGTTCATTTAAATTTAAATTTTCTTAGTTACCTCAGCTTGTTGAGATGATAGAAGCTATTAATAACTTGCAAGATGAAAAATGATGAAATTAAAATTTGAATGTAAAGTGACAATGTAACATTGTTGAATTATAGAAAATATGAATAGAAAATGGTTAAAATGTATGTATGAGATGTTGATCATGTGATTTATTGGTCAATATTGCAGGTGGAACCAAAGGGAGAGTTCCAGCCAGAGCCTCAATGCATCTTGCAATAAAGGAAGCTCATGCTCTGAAATTGAGAAATAAAGCAAGTTAAAGTGCAATGGAAGCACTTTGGGCCCAAGGAATCCACATGCGATATGGATGATCATATGCAGGCATTGTATTCTTCGTTATCGAGCTATGTTTATAAAGGGGCCAATAAGTAGTATGTTTGTCATTTTTTTAACAGCTTTGTCTTAACATAAGAGTCATAGAACACTAAGGATGGTGATACCCCAAGGGGAAGAGGTTTGTAATAGCCCAGGGTTAAATTTCCATGTAAATAAATAATGTATTGACATTATAAAAGGAAAAAACAAACCAATTTAATGGGACACATAATCCAATTTGAATGACGGAAAAAATTGCATTGGGATCCACTTTTGGTTAATTATTTATTGGTTATGGAAATTGGCATTGGAAAGAGGTAAAAGGAAATAAAAGACAAATTAATTATTACAGGATAGCAAGGACATGAGTCAAGAATGCAAAAGAAATAAAGGAAAATGTAAGAAATTCCACTTCAGTGGGTGGGGAAGAGGAAGAGACAAAAAAAAAGATAAAAATAGTAAAAGAATATGCATGCAAGTAAAAATGAAGAAAAAAAAGTAAAAGAAATTTGGAAAGAGAACATTCTAACATTCTCTTTGGGGAAGAGAGGAAAAAGGAGAGAAGCTACAATGTTGGGACACAAGCAAGAGACAAGAAAGGAAAGAAAGTAGCGCAAGAGGAATTAAAGTGGCATCCAAGAAAGAAGGTTTGAACAACAGCTAGCAAGGCCATAAAAGATAGAGAAAGGTAGCCAACATGAGGATTTTTGCAGGTAACAATATGCATGTTTGATTACCTTCTTGGAATTTGAATGCATGGTTCATGCATTGTTTGTTGGGCATTTTTGTTGTCATTGGCATGGATATTTTCCTGGATTGACAGACATGTACAACCTTGCCTTATGCCATTTCTTGGATAGTCATGATGTAGTAGGTTCCCTGTTTAGTTAAGCTTTGGATGCCAATATATTTTGGATCCTAGTTAAGGTGGTCTTAGGAAAATACCAAGGCTTGAGGGTGGAGATGGTTTTCTCCAAGAGAGACCTTGATAGGTGGGTGGAGATAGGAAAAATCCTTTGGGTATGGTGAAGAAATTATGAGGTATCCAAGATTATATTGGTTTTGGTGATTTGTGGATTTGTTGTCAGGTGAAATAATTGTGGCTTGAGGGTGGAGGTGGTTTTCCTCTAGATTCCCTGTTTGGTTATGCTTTGGTTTATCCCATGTAATCCCAAACTCAAGCTTGGAATATGGCACAAGGGGTGATTGGGCTAGAAGAAAGGACTGGTTTAGCCCAATATATGGTCAGGTGGAACGTGGAAGTCCCTGACTGGGTTGGTACTATACATATGTTAATATATTCTTTAATGAAGATCAAGGAGCACAAGTTTTGGTTTAATGTGTTGATTATGTGACTTGTTTGTCATGGCTCCATCATTGGTTAAGTGTATGTTACATGCATAGTGTATTTCTTGTTATATGAAGTGATTTTGTTATTGATCTATTTCATGGTTTGAAAATCTCTTGGATAATTTATATGGATGCATGAACTAATCTTTGTTTTATTGCAACTAGTGTGAGAAGGAAGAAATCATTTGTGATGAACATTTGATGAAAATAATGAGAATAATGTACAAGCTATGCATTCAAGACCTATAGGTATCATAGCCACAAAGTATTTGTATAAATGAATAATATGTGTTTGGAAAGCATGAGATACAACAAAGCCTAAGAACATAGCATGAAGACTTATATGTATTTTTGACAGAGTTCTGTAAAATTCTGGGACGTTGGGTTGAATGTTGGCCCTACTTTTCATAAACAAGGTCTATGGCCACACTATTAGAACTAGGAGATCTTGGCCACAAACACACTGAGGATGGGTTATCTATGCAGCGGGAGGCCTTTCAACACAGTTACAAGCATGTAACCATGCAACTGACAAGTAATCTATGTCAAGGAGTGGTATAAGCTCGAGGAAAATGATCATCGGGGAAAGTTAGGCTAATAACAAGGTGATCATGTGTCTCTTGGTGTTTGTAGCCATTTCTGGACAAGTGGAATCCATTTCTGTGTTGATTTGTGTAGCTTGGGATGTACTTCAAGCCCTAGGGTTCAGGGTTTGGAGGAAAAAGCACCACAAGGGTAGCTTGTGGGCTTGGAACCCAAGTATGGGTTTTTTTAACCTATCATGTTTTGGGGAAAAACCATGATGGATTCACAACATGTGATGGATGAGGATGATAGTGCTCAAAAAGATGATTCCAATGCATCAACAATTGTCTAAATCTAAGTTGTCGTTAGAGAGATATGAATTTTTGAAGTTGACATAGTAAATATTGGATTTTCAAGTAGGTCGACTTGAAGAAAATTCCAAGTAGACGTCTCTCTTTGAGTGAACTCGTTGGAGGAAGCAAAGCCTATATATTGAGGATGAGTTGAGTCATTTTAAGCATCCAAAAATAGAAATACAAGAGCTCGTTGAAGGTGAAGGACAACTCGGATAAGGGAGAATATTAGCTTATGTTTTTCCACAGGAAAGGAGGATAGAACAACATGGATTTAGGGTTGGTTTGGGTATTGTTTGGGTGCTTCTCTAGCTATGTGGAGGGTTGTAACATATCCTAGGAAGGCTGAGTTTTAATAGAGGATAACACGGGTCTATGGGGAAACTTTAAGGTGGGTTATCTCTATGTTTGTGTGGGTCGTAGGTACAGGAGGAGAGCTGTGGTAGGTCACAATCCATACCATCTCAGAAAGGTGCCTACATCGTGTTGTTTGAGGGTGATATAAGCCCATAACAACATGAAATCAAGGCATACTCGCTTGACAAAGCCGCAGTAAATTAAGGGTTGTTTGGGTGGAGAAACAAGGGTTGTTGCAGCATGTCAATGCCCTAACTAGGGACAATAGTGCTACAAACTTGGAGCAACATTTATGTCTTGTATTAGGTCAAATATTTAACCAGTTTGGATCAGTTTTCTAGCAGCCTGTTGATGCCAAGTGGAGGGTCTTCCGAGGAGGCGAAGAGTATTTCCTAGGATAAGAATTGACAGTGATAGGATTGGGCATCATAGAGTTGATGGAGGGAAGCGAATTGGCTACCCAAAATAGCCCTAGAGAAACAAACAAGAAGGAATTTGTTGGTGCAAGATTGGGTGAAGTTTTGGTGCTGAAGTGTAGCACTTTGATGGATGAAAGTTGTTGCTAGCCTCGCAGATTGGAGCTATTGAATTAGGCATACCCAAAGAGCAGTTGTGTGTTCATTGTAGCAGACGTGACTTCCAACAGTGACAGGAAGCAACCCTCTTGGAGTCTCGATGTGTAGATGCCTTGATGGACTAAGGCACTACTAGTGAGTAGTACAGAAGCGAAGGATCAGTAGGACAAGATCCAACATATAATTTGTGCAACAAAGATTGTCATTGTAACTTGTAAACCATAGACTATTGTATTACTCAGTTCATTTAATATAACAAAGATTGGGATTGTACATATTGTACAATTTTCTTTACAACTATGTATATTGTGCATATGTTATTTATTGATTTATATTTCCATTGTGCAAAGTAGTTTATGGTTGAGATTCTTTGTTTGTTAGCGTCAATGATTTTAAGACTCTAACCTAGACCCAAGGTTGTGGAAATTAAACATGGTATAAGAGCATGTCTAAGCTACCTTGGAAGTAAGTAAATCAGAGTTGTGCGCAACAAAGTACAACATGAGAGGGAGCTGGTCACATTATGGGTGAAGGGTTCACTAGAATGTTGAAGTTGTAGGCAGGTATCCAATATGAGGACAGGTTGGAGGGGTTGTCCAACTATAGTCCATGGAAGGAAAGTATCAAGTTGATATTGCGGGTCAACATGATCTAGTATTTTTCCAAGAAAGAGATCAAGAAACCAACTGACCCTAAGGAGCTGGAAATATGGGAAGATTTGGATGCAAGGGCGAGATTGATCATCCTTGGTAGTGTAAGGGATGCCCTAATACCTCATTTGTCTAGGAAGAACACCACACATGAGATGTGGGTGCCTCTTCAGAAATTTCTCTAGAATAAGAACGAGAACCGGGTATTGGTATTGGAGGATAAGTTGAAGTCCACCAAGATGTTAAAGGGTGAAAGCGTGACCTCGTATTTGACAAGATTGTCTCAAGTCAAGGATGAGATTTTTTCCATCGGTGTGAATGTCTCAGATGGAGATATGCTAAGGATTTCCTTGAAAGGGTTCACTGAGGATTGGAATCCCTTCATCAAAGGAATTGTTTCTAGGCAGAAGTTTCCATACTGGGATAAGTTGTGGGATGAATTCATTAAGGAATAGTTGTGAGACAAGGATCTTCAGCCAAAGAAGAAAGCTTCAGATGATGATGTGGCACTTTCCTTACGAATGAATGGTGAGATGGGTCATTTTTTTTCGAGATGTCTAAAGAAGAAGAAGGGAGATGATGAGAAAAAAAAAGGGAAGCAGACCACCCTTATTTCCAATAAAGGAGAGATGGATGAGCTCACTAGAAAATTAGAAGAAAAAGAGGAGGATTTTGCTATGATTTCTCATTTCTCGTAGAGTACTATCAAAGAGGATGGATGGTACATGGACAGTCATGCAACAAATCATATGATAGGGTCATAGGATATTTTTGAGACTCTCCTAGATGGGACTCAAAGTTGCACATGGTGTTGGGCGAAAAGAGTCAGTTGGAGATTCGAGGATCGGGTGTTGTGCCATTCAAAATGGAGACACGACGTATGATGCAGGTACATGATGTACTATTTGTACTGTTTGTACTAGGACTCAGAAATAATGTGCTCTCAGTCTCGATGATGGAGAAGAAGAGGTTTGATGTCTTGTTCTAGGATGGAAAGGCAAGAATCAGGCTTAGAGGCTCTAATTCTGATGGGATTGTACTCAGAGTTAGAGAGCATAGTCTCTAGAGTTTGAATGCCAAGCATAAGGATCATGGAAAGAAGCAAGGACAGGTGCAGGTTCCAAAAAACCAGGAGCAATTCAAAGTGCAGGTGCAAGATTCAGAGGAGAAGGCACATGTTCCTGAGAATAAGCTACACTTTTCTGAGAAGGTCCAGGTTCCAGAGACTCAGAATGATTCTATTTCAAGAGGGAGCTTGCAGATTCAGAGGGATACTCTGCAACCCAAGAAGAGTGAGCGGTCAGTGATGAGCAAGGGTGCTCCTACAAATTATAAGAAGGAATCATGGAAAAAGTGGAAGATGCTAGAGGATAAGAAGAAGAATAAGGTTGCTTCTGGTAGTGACAGTGAGACTTCCAAGAAGGGTGTAGTTCACGATACGTGGATTGTTGCGATTGTGAGAGCCAAGAGTTTGGCAAGTGTTGCAATTAGTGATGATGATGACAAGATACTTCCTAGTCTTGGAGGTACCTCCCTCGCTAAGAGGGAGTGTTTATTTGTGTAGCTTGGGAGGTACTCCAAGCCCTAGGGTTTAGGTTTTGGAGGACAAAGCACCACAAGGGTAGCTTGTGGGCTTGGAACCCAAGTATGGGGTTTTGGCACCCATCCTATTTTGGGGAAAACCATGATGGATTCATGGCATGTGATGGATGAGGATGACAATGCTTGGAATGAAGATTCTAACGCATCAAAAATCATATGAATTTGAGTTGTCATTAGAGAGATATGAATTTATGAAGTTGACATAGTAAATATTGGATTTTCAGGTAGGTCGACTTGAAGAAAATTCCAAGTAGACATGTCTCTTTGAGTGAACTCGTTGGAGGCAGTAAAGCCCATATATTGAGGACAAGTTGAGAATTTTAAGAATCCAAAAAGAGCAATACAAGAGCTCGATGAAGGTGAAGAAGAACTTGAATAAGGGAGCGTATTAGCTTTTGTTTTGCCGTAAGAAAGGAGGATAAAACAACGTGGATTTAGGGTTGGTTTGGGTATTGTTTGGGTGCTTCTCTAATGGTGTGGAGGGTTGTGACATACCTTGGGAAGGTTGAGTTTCAACAGAGAATAATGTAGGTTTGTGGGGCAGCTTTAAGGTGGGTTATATCTATGTTTGTGTGGGTCGTAGGTACAGGAGGAGAGCTATGATGGGCCGCAGGCCATACCACCTCAGAAAGGTGCCTAAGTTGGATTGTTTGAGGGTGGTATAAACCCATAACAACAACACAAAATTAGGGCATACTCCCTTGACTAAGTTGTAGTAAATTAAGGGTTGTTTGGGTGGAGAAACAAGGATTTTTGCAGCATGTCAATGCCCTAACAAAGGAAAAAAATACTACAGACTTGGAGCAACATTTATGTTTTGTATTGTGTCAAATATTTGACCAATTTGAATCAGTTTTCTAGTAGCTTGTTGATGCCAAGTGGAGTGTCCTCTAATGAGGAGAAGAGTCTTTCCTAGGAGAAGAATTGATAGTGACAAGATTTGGTATCATAGAGGTGTTGGAGGGCATCGATTTGGCTATCCAAAGTAGCCATAGAGCAGCATATCAGAAGGGATTTGTTGGTGCAAGATTGGGTGAAGTTTTGGTGTCGAAGTGCAGCACTTTGATGGATGAAAGTTGCTACTAGCCTGGCATATTGGAGCTCGAGAATTAGGCCTACCTAGAGAGCAGTTGATGAGCCCATGTTCATTGTAGCATACATGAATTGCAACCATTATAGGAGGAAACCCTCTTGGAGTCTCGATGTGTATATGCCTTGATGGACTAAGACACTACTAGTGAGAAGTACAAGAGAGAATGAATGACATGACAAGATACGACATAGAATTTGTGCAATGAAGATTGTCATTGTATCTTATAAACCATATATTGTTGTATTACTAAATTTTTTTATAATAACAAAGATTTGGATTGTACATATTCTACAATTTTGTTTAAAACTGTGTATATTGTGCATATTTGATTTACTACTTTATATTTCTGCCATCCAATGTAGTTTATGGTTGAGATTCTGGGTTAGGTAGTGTCAGTGATTTTAAGACTCTAACCTAGACCCAAGGTTGTGGAAATTCAAAATTATGTAACTACATCTTGGAATTTGGGTCATGCATAGTAAATCTCAAGTCACGTTTTCCCTGGTAAGAAGGTAAAAGTGGATAAACGTGGGGTTGGGTGTTAAAGTTGGCTAGTGTAAATAAGAAAATAAACATTGTTAAAATAAGAAAAAAATATTATGAGCTTATTTGGATTGAATTTTTATATTTGTTTCATCTATCTCAAAGCTTTTAAAGTGGCCCAAATGGGAGGAATTGTCTCTAAAGGACATTTTTATTGGCAAGTTCAAGTTTCGAGAATTTGGATCTAAAACCTTTTGGAGCCACTTTGAGTGATTATACAACCCTTTTTAGGTTTAAAAAAATAAAATCTTATATTATTGTAGGTCCCCAAGGCATTGTTCTCAATTAGATACCTTTCCAATGTTTAAAGAATCATGTAAAATGGAGTTTGTAAGAAAAAAGTTATGTCCCTTGTAAGTTTTCCTATTGTGTTGGCCACCACGGTACGAGTGGATGCCACATTGCCCCCCACCACTCATGCATATGGCACTAGACACATGTCGATTTTAAATAAGACTCTAGAAGGTTCAAACCTATAATTCTAGTTAAGGGTTGTGGGATTCAAACCTTACCCATAGTTGGCTATTGGGCTATGTTAAATATTGGACCAATAGGAGGAGTAGGGATTCTATTCTATTCTATTGTATTTTGTTCCATAATTGAGTAGATAAAATGGGAGTGGAAAGATACAAAGAAGAACATAGGGAGTTAAATTTATGTAGAAACCACATATTCCACAAGAATTAGACAAATCCATAGAGAGTACCTCTTTCTTTGTACTTGCACATCTTTCCATACTAGAGAAAAGAGAGTAGAGAAACCTCAACTTCTACCTAGGTTTTTTCCCATAAGGGTTTCCCAAGAATTTTTTTATTTTTTTTATTTTTTTTATTTTTTTTTATGTCTCTTGTGGATTTGTGTGCATTTTTTTTTTTTGTTTTCAATTTATCTCATTTTAGATATTTCAATTAATCAAGCATAAAATCATCTAACAAAAGAAAATGGAATCAAATGAAAAATTGATAGTAAATGATTTCAATAACTTTGATTAGATCTTTGTTGATGAATTTTCATCTCACACATCTACTAGAGTGATTTTAGTTCATATGTGAACCTATATCCCTCTAGTTGGAGACCAAATTTTGAAATATGGAAAGCATCATATGACCCTTTTTTATGAAGACCTAACAAGTTTTAACAATTTAGAGTCAGTTTCAATGTTGCCTCTCACAAGGACAATGATGTTAGCATTATGACTAATGTGTTTTCCTCGATCGCAACCTACTTGATAAAGATGTCACCATGATGATTATGCAGTGCGGCGGAGAGAATGGACAAAGGTTGTCCTTGATGGAAACTTACTTGATAAATATGTCAACATGATAGTCATGTAGATACTACAAGTGAGATGGACAAAGGAATATTAATTCAAAGAAAAAAAGATGATAAAGTTAAAGTTTAGGAAAGTAAAGACGGGTCTCATGAACAAAAATCACATACAAATGCAAGTATGATGAAGACAATTCACGTACAATTTCCACACCATGGTATTATGAATACCAGGGATCTTTACCATAATATTGAGCATGACAACAGATATTTGATCTAGTCAAAGAATACCATCAAAATTACTAAGGGATTGACCTAAGGTATTGGCTAATTGTTATACTATATAAGGAGATGGAGATCAAGTATTAGTGTGTGAATGTAATGGATTATTTTATGAATGACTTGATCTAAAATAGGAGTGCACTGGGGAGCATGGAGATGGATAAGATCTAATAGATCTGAAATGACCACATATTGAAAAATTTGTTTATGGTATGATAGATTTGTGATGATGATATTATGATATGTATATGTAACAGTTTTCATGCCAAGATTTGGGTTTGATAGATTTTGTGTTGCAGCGAAGGAATGTCTTAGTGATTGTAGATCTGTATGTGGATTTAACATTGAGAAGTCACGTACATACACGAATCCTCTATTGGGTAGTTGTGTATATATTTTGCAGTATAGACATATATGTACATAGGTGTGGTGAATGATAAGCGCGTACATATGTGGATGTGCTTTATAAGAGTCACATACATATGCTACGGTTTTGCAGTATGAGTTGTTTATGATGTCTCATCAACTCTGTTATGTTTGTTGTTGTCTGTCAATGAAATCTCTCATGATAATATATGTTTCATAGTGCTAGTCGGGTTGACTTGTTTATGATATTTTGACTAGGGATGATGCTATTGTGTGATGATATGTAGTTGGTTCAGTGATATGTGATAGGTTCAGTATGTGATCAGTGTGAAAGTGATTTAGACTCAGTTGTTTAGTATTTTGAGATCTGTACGCAGGTCCTCTTAAGGAGAAGTGCATACATACATGAGTATGAATTAGAAGAGTAGCATATATATTTTGGCATATGGTTGATTGGCAGGGTTTTGTTAGAAATAGTTGGATTATGTGATGGATACCAATGCTTTGTTTGGTATCTAATGGTTTATATCTATTATGGTTTTGCTTGATTCAATTGTCATAAATGATAGAAATTCATTGATCTGATTGGTTCAGTGATTAAGTGATTTGATATAGTGATTGGTTTCAGTATTATTATTTGGTATTGGGCTTAGATAATGGTAGTGGGTCCAGTCTAAAAATATGATGAAAAGTGGCCTACGATTTCTATGTTTTGGGTCAGGTGGATCCAATATGAAATATTATGAAACGTGGTCTGCAGAGGTGTTGAGGGTTGGATCTTTCAGTGAGGAAGTCGAAGCTTCCTTCCATTGGTAGCTGGTGAATCTGATCACGGGTATGGAGCTCCCTTTCGGTGGGTGCCAATAAACGAGATCAGGGGGTTGGAACTCCCTTCTAGTGGGTGCTCGAGAATGAGTGAAGGTTGTAGCAATCTGGAGGTGGGTTCCTGCGTACTGAAATGATTCTGCACTACTAAAAGATTGTAATATGTTTTCCTTTATAATAAAATATGAAGACAGAGATGATGACAATGATGGTTTTCTCCCACATTGGGTTTCCATCTAAAAATCTTGGTTTCCTCATGTTTTGATGTGTTACTTATGTGTGATGGTATATTCTTTTCTTACTTCTCATGGTTATTGTTCAATTAAAGTCTAATGAAGTAATGGCATACTAGTTAAAGTAGCACATATGATGAAATATATGAAAGCATAGCTAATTAGATATATGTTGTTTTCCTTCATCATAGTCACGTACA
The DNA here is from genome assembly GCA_000404065.3 of Pinus taeda. Taxonomy (NCBI): domain Eukaryota; kingdom Viridiplantae; phylum Streptophyta; class Pinopsida; order Pinales; family Pinaceae; genus Pinus; species Pinus taeda. Next base: position 36,019 of record APFE031115367.1, on the reverse strand, counting down.
TACGCTAGTTTACTTAATGACAATAGCGTACATAAATTTGAATAAGAAATTGAGAGGTCTAAGTGAGTTTTAAAATACTAATTTATCCCCCCCAAGTATTTTTCCCAACAATCGGTATTAGAGCAAGTCACTTCAGCTGAAGCTAAACTGCTTGGAGTGGATCAAGGGTGATTGGAAAGAATAAGATAGCTTGAAGGAAGGAGCCAAAAAACTGTGGTAGTGACAGTGATATATTAGATGTAGTGACAATTATAGATGTCACCAAATATTCAGTTTTGGGAGCAATCCACTTTCTATTGATCAAGATGAAGAAGAAAGTAACAAATAATTATCAAGTATGGGTTTTTGTTCTGATTGTGATATAATTCATTGTCTATGTAATAATTATGATAGTGAATCAAATGAAATTGCACTCATGGGTAAAACTGAAAGTAAGCATTCTAAAGAGAAAACAGTAAAAAATGACGGCCCTAGAAGCAGAAGAACAAGGCAAGTCAGAAAAAATGGGCAATGAAGTCATATCTATGAGCAATGATAATTATCAAAAATAGAAATAAAATATGAATTCTAATCTAATGAACCTTGATGTTTGGTATTTAGTATGTAATCGATTCACCAAAAATCCTTCTTCAGATGAAGACGTGCAAAAGAACAGTAAGGCATTAAGTGATATCATTAATAGCATACCTGATTCAGCATTAAATAGGGTTATGCATTATGAAACTATAAAGGAAGTATGGAATAAGGTATAAGAAATCCATGAAGGAATAAAAAGGAAGATTTTTCATCAAAAGAACCAACAGGTAACCTTATTTCTAAAGAAAATAATGATGCATCAAAATATGAGTATGTTACTGATTTAGAAGAAGACAGAATAGAGGAAGTTCTTAATCTTAGAAGAAAACTTGACCTTGCTTTGAAAAATATTATTAATATTAAAGATAATTTTTAGGCATATGATAACAGAGATCATATTAAATCAGTAAATGCTACAATATAATCTAAAAAATATTGTGAAGGCCTTGAAGTAGAGATTGTCTCTCTAAAGCAAATCTCAAAAAGTCAAACAAGTGAAAAGTAGAACTACTTCAAGAAGTTGAAGAACAAGAGAATGGGATGAAGGAAGAAATTATTAAATTAAATGAGAAAATGGAAGAAGGAAGGAAGGTTGAAGAAGGAATGAGAAAGAAGTATCTTGAAAAGGAAAATTAGAAGAAAAGGATAAGCACTTGAGATTTCATGATAGTAATAAGATTTTGGATAATATTCTTAGTAGTAAAAGGTTCTTCACCATTAAATCTGGTCTTGGTTTTCATGAAATTGTAAAAGGAGAATCTAGTTCATCGGCTTGTACAATGATCTTGAAAGAAAACATTATGAAATCTGAAATTCTTGTCAAAGAGATTATAAGTCAACTAGATCAACATCCAAAGAAGATGAATTCTCAAAAGAAATCAGTTTCTCCCAGTAATAGAGACTTTAATCGATTCTCTCCTTTGATTAATAATGTTGAATATTTTATATGTCATAATTATAGACAAAAAGCCAATTGTAGAAGCAATTTTTTCTATCTCAAGCAAATAACTGCTTTATAGAAAGAGCATCAGATTCTAGGTACTCGGGTTTCTTTAAGGGATATTGTTTTTCTTGCAACATATTTGGTCACAAAGCTATTGATCACAATAGAAGGAATATGAAACCGTTTTAATATGATTCCTCTCCTCATATAAGATGTTATGATTGTAACAAGTTTCGACATGTAGAAAAAGAATATAGGAAGAAATCTATGGATCACCTCAGACAACATGGCAAGCAATCAGATAAGAATATTGATGTCAAAAGACTTGAAAAAGATGGATCCACCAACATTTCTCATAATAAGTAGAAAGAAGAAGAACATATAAGGTGTGGTCTTTATCTCTTCTCATTTGAAGAAGAAGATGAATGGTACATAGACAATTGATGCTCTCATCACATGACTGGAGATGAGAGTAAGATGGAGTCTCTCAAGAAAAACCAATATGGTAAGCTTATTCTTGGAAATAATTCTCCAGCAAAAGTTCTGGGAAAAGGTAGAGCCATAATTAATAATCATAAAGGATCAACTTATACTTTTTTAGTTCAAAGGCTAATGAAAAATATTATAAGTGTAGGTAAAATGGAAAATAGAGGAAATATAATGGCGTTTACATTAACCAAATGCAAGGTTATGGATGAAAAATATGGAAAATTCATAGCAAGAGGATATAGAAATCCAAACAAATTATTTGTGTTTAAAGAACTAAATTCCCACATAAATGAGGAGAACTCAGACTCAAAGTAAAACAAGATGATATCTACTACGGTAAATTATTCTTAAAATAATACTTATCATAGTGATTGCAGAAGTAATGAGAGGTACATCACCTCATGAAGAGCAAGAGATGATTATCAGGTCCTCAAGATTAGTGATGTATAATCTCAAGGGGAACTATACATATGTAAATATTGATGGTGATTCTCATGTTGATTTGATATTCATGTTACTTATATTATTGACATTACATATGATGTACTAATAGTGAAGCATGAACATACAATACAGGCTCAGGGGGAGTTGTGGCTATGAAAGTTCAATAATTTACTTTCTGTATACGTATCTCATACAGGAAAGTCACGTATATATGAAATTTTTTGTCTAGACAGTCGTGTATGCTTATCTGAGATGAAGAATCTGTGCGACAGACTGAGGGAGAAGTTTTGATACTCTTAAGTTAGTTATTATTTGGCTTTCTGGTTCTGACATTGGTTGGTTACAGTATGTTGATGCTCAGATACTACTTAGAACTAGTATTGTCTTATGATGGTTTATGAGTTGCTGCAATATGACATTGTTGCTTTAGTTATTTTGATGGAATTTACTAATCGATGAAGATGGATATGATCATACCTAACAGTGAATAGGTGGTACATGTTCAAGGGGAGCATTTACTATGCTTCTAATGGTGCATTGTTATGATTTCTTAAGAATTCCTTATTCCATGATGATGTTAATGATAAGTGTATCTATCATTAATCATGTGTAGTTGTTTCTTTTGAAGATATGATTTTGTTATTTTGTCATTAGTGATGATAAAGTTGCACTTAGTGGAGTTAATTCTACATGAAGAGGACACACATGCCATGGTCCTTACTGACATTAGTCGATGATGATGAGTTTCACTCTCTACTTATGTGCTGCTATCATTATATCTTCAATGATGCATCAGTTACATATGGTGTAGTTATGGATGATGCCTATAGTGTTGTTTTGGGTTCTCACATATGTTACATGGTGATGTTATGCTATATATGGTATGTTGCTTGAGGATTGTGGCTCTTCGTATATAGAGCATGTTGATCTTGATAATATGAGATCAAGGAGATGGGTTACTAACAAAGCTTGATTGCATAATCTTATGATTAGTTGATGATGATGAATTATTACAAATTTCTATCTCTATGTCATGGGATATCAAGAAGTTGCAGATATGAATCTTATGGATGATCACTTGAGTTTCCTATCGTGTGATGATTCTTCTTGATACACTTGATTGATTTTCAATTTTATCCTTATCTTTGATAGATGCTAATGATGACATCATGATCCAAAATAATGATATTGTTTCCATGAGGAAATGGCAGGTTACATGAAGATAAGAGGATGGTTATTGATATATTACTGCTACAACTATTGGTTGATGCTTGGAGACATTGCATATTCAGTCACATATTGATGCTTGGAGACATTGCATATTTAGTCACATATTAATGCTGGAAATATTTGGTCACATGATGATGTTGATTGATGCTACATTCTCCTACTTTATGATGATATTCTTGGTTCTCACATATGTTGTTGATGCATGAAGAGATATGTTGTTGTGATGCAAAATATCTATACATATTTGATGTACATGGATTGAGGTTCCTTCTACAAAGGGAAAGAGAAAGTTAGCCTTGATGAAGTCAAGGGGATGAGTTGTTAATATATCTCTACGGAACAATCTTATGCTATAATTTGGTAATGTTGCATACTTGGTCACAAGTTGATGATATTGAAGCTACATTGTCTTATCTTGCATATTGATGATGAGGATGTGCATGTTGTTGTTCATATTGCTACTCTCTATGTTGCAAGATCCTATGCTCACTATTATGGTCTTTCTACCGCATGGTAGAGGTATTTTTCTTTGGTTTTGATCATAAATGTCATATTTGTCTCTTAATGTAAAGGCATATGATGTAATAATTGTAAAATTCAGTCATGTTTGGACTATTGGGGGTCAAGTAAATTATGTATGTAATCCCATTTTGGGCAATTGATGTAATGTTTAGTCAAATATGTAACCCCACTATGTTGGGTGATTGATGTAAGAATGAGTCCTTGGTGATAGGAAAGGTCATATTTAGTTGAGTCATAGAGTCATGTACTTCCTTGAAAATATTCCTAAAAATTCAACATATGCTAAGGGGAAGCATGGTCCATGTTCATATTCATCAGATCAGACCTACAATAATCCTCTCTACAAAGGGAACAAGAAGTCTCCATTCATCATTAATAATCCATTTTCCCTTGATGTCAAAGGGGGAGAGTAGCTTGGTGTTTGGAGAAGAATGCTTTAAGAGAAGCTTACATATGTGTTTATAGGTATCTACAGGTAGTGGTGACTAGACACCAAAGTGGTTGCCATCAAGTCCAAAGCATGAGATTGTTGGCATTATGACTTATGTGTTTTCCTTAATGGAAACCTACTTGAGAAAGATATCAACATGATGTTTATGCAATGTGACAGAGAGAATGGACGAAGGTTTTCCTTGATGGAAACCTACTTGAAAAAAATGTCAACATGATGGTCATGAAAATCCTATAGGTGAGGTGGACAAAGGAATATGAATTCAGAGATAGAAAGATGATAAAGGTAAAGTTTAGGAAAGTATATGCAGGTCATGTGAAGAGAATTCACGTAGATACGTGGGTGTGATGAAGAGAAGTTGCATACAACTTTTGCACCATGGTATTATGAATACCAAGGGTCTTTACCATAGTATTGGCCCATAGTATTGAGCACGACAACATATATTTGATCCTGTTAAAGAATACCACCAACATTACTAAGTGGTTGACATAAGGTATTGGATAAGGCTTATACTATATAAGGAGATGGATATCAAGTATTAGTGTGTGAATGTAATGGATTATTTTATGAATGACTTGATCTGAAATAGGAGTGCATGAGGGAGCATGGAGATGGATCAGATCTAATAGATTTGAAATTACCACATATTGAATAATTTGTTTATGGTTTGATATATTTGTGATGATGATATATGATTTATCTATAATAGTTTTCATGATGATATTTTGGTTTGACAGATGTTGTGTTTCAGCGAAGGAATGTCTAAGTGATTACAGATCTATATGCAGGTTTAACACTGAGAAGTCAGGCACATATGCAGATCCTCTACTAGGTAGTCGCTTATATATTCTGTAGTATGGACAGATCTGTACATAGGTGTGGTGAATGATGAGTACATACATACGCATATATGCTTTATAAGATTCGCGTACATCTTTTAGGGTTTCGCAGCATGAGTTATTTATGATGTCTGTTCAGTTATGATATGTTTGTTGTTGTTTGTCGATGAAGTATCTCTTATGATCATCTGTGTTTGATAGCGTTGGATGGGTTGATTTGTTTATAATATGTTGACTAGGGATAATGCTATTGTGCGATGATTTATATCTGGTTCAGTGATTTGTGATGGGTTTAGTATGCGATTCAATCATTGATTCAATGTGACAGTGATTTAGATTTAGTTGTTCAATATTTTGAGATATGGATGCAAGTCCTCTTAAGGAGAAGTGCATACATATGCGGGTATGACTTAGAACAATAGTATGTTTACCCTGACATATGGTTTATCAGAGTTTTGCAGTAGCATCAATTGGATTATGTGAAGCGTAACAATGCTTGATTTGGTATCTGATGGTTTATATCTATTATGGTTTGGTTTGATTCAATTGTAAGAAATGGTAGAAATTTAGGGATTTGATTGGTTTAGTGCTTAATTGATTTGATACAGTGATTGGTTTCAATATTGTTATTTGGGTCTAGTCTAAAAATATGATGAAAAGTGGCCTACAGGTTTGATGTTTTGGATCAAGTGGATACAGTATAAAATATAATGAAACATGCTCCACAAAGGCATTGAGGGTTGGAGCCTTAAGTGAGGAAGTTGAATCTCCCTTCCAGTGGTATCTGGTGAATATAATCATAGGTATGGAGATCCCTTCTAGTGGGTGTTAGTAAACGAGACCAGGGGGTTGGAGCTACCTTCCAGTGTGTTGTCACTCACTATATTATGAGTTTTCAGTTGATCAAAGTTGTCAAAGAGTAGTGAAGTTTGAAGCCATATTCCAAGCCACAGATGCAATCAAAGGCAAATCTGACCCCCCTCCCCGCCCATTGTATAATGCTCAGAATGATATTTCCAACTGTATATGGAAGTCCAAAAACACACTCTTGGATAAGAAATTAGAGAAGAGTGAAGATAACCTTCCAAAGCCAGAAAATAAAGGAAAAATGGCTAAGGGTCAGGCTCATCACAAATCGCAATCGCGACCTTATTAAAGCAATGATAAGGGAATATATCAGATTCTGCAATTAGCCGATCATCGATATCACAAATCGCAAGATGGCAGGCGATCACAAATCGCAAATTGACACTCTTCTAAGCCAACGATAGGGGTAAACAACAAAATCTGTGATCTGCTAATTGCCAATATCAAAAATCGCAGATCGACGATTCTAAGGCATGGTGCATCAGCAAATCAATGATCCACCATTCAATGTATACAATAGATCACCCTTAAGGAAATCATGGGAGGAATACACAGATAATGCTAAAATAACCAAGATTCGGACCTGTAGTGTTAAATCATCGGGGAAGGGCGAAAACATTTAACAAAGGAAATCGATGCAAAAATAGGGATGGGCGAGCCTTTTTCTCTCTCCTCCAAGGAGGCCACATGGTAGAATACCATTGGTCCTTATAAATGACATTAAAACTGTCGAATTCATGACATGGCAGTATGGAGATGATGTGGCGGTACAGAGGACACGTGGCACACAAATTTGACATTTTCAGGGGTCCTAAGGGGGAATTTTTGGGTGACACGTGTCACCACTCACAAGGTGACACATGGAAGTGATGAAGTCACCCATCAAAAACTGGAAATTGGCGCTCACATAAGGCAAGGTCCCTCCTCCACCAAAGTCCCCTCCAACTTTCCATTGCGATATGTGAAGATCCTCTCGGAAGCGATATTTTATGCATTATATCTCATGAGGATTTCGTGTTCGGACTATCAACCAATGCTATGAAAGGAGATAAAGGGGTCTCTCTCTCATGTATGGAAATTGTGATACCTTTGGTGGGACTAGCCCCCAAATATCATTGATTGCAAGGATCCAGAGGAAATATCAATCGCAAACATTAGAAATCGTCGAAGTTCGGGATTTCATGTATTAAAAGAAACCCCCCCCCGAACAGGGTTTTAAGGCTCTAATGCCTTCGAGTTAAGAACCTGGTTCAAGACCCCGATCATATGAAGAATATTACAAAAAGGGGCCAAAGAAAAGGTACATAAAGGGGATTGAGAATCGCATGTTTTGTAATGTTTAGTGATAGAGGCCAGCATCGAAAAGTCCTCCATATTACACCATAAGCGCACCACTAGGCATATGAGGGTGTTAATAGTGTAGTGCAAGACTTTAAAGGCATGACGAGACAACAATCATGGCTTTTAAGAAAAAAGGTGGTGTGTCATACCCGACATGGGCTGATCCAGAAAATCCCATTGTGACATAGAACCAGGGTTGGCGCCGACAGGAGTAAAAAAGGACTTAGTAGCTCGGGAGGATTTAATTATCTGGCATGGTTTCCCATATAGAGGGAAGGCGATGTACCACCCAAGGGTCCTATGCTCCAGTACTGTGGCATGAAACTGATGGTGCCCACTCCCACCTTTAAAGGATAAATGGTTCAAGCAGTAAAGGCTGAAATGATGGGAGTCGGTTAAGAAACACAGGAGGCCATACAAAGAGAAAACTGCAACCTGAAGCAGAGGTGATCACAGGGATGGGCATAGAGATATTTCATTCACATTTTTGTCTGATTTTTTACTTATTTGATGTCCTGTAATGTGCCTCCCTTAAATGAGGAAATTAATTCTGTAATGCTTTTTGAGACAGCTAGTCAACCTGATAGCTTAGACTCGGCCGAAGATATTTCAATGTACTGAATGTTCAACACTCCTCCTCTCTAGATAAATAGGAGGAAGCAACACTTTAAAAAGGTTTAGAAATTATATAGAAAACACTACATGTTGTTTTTAGACTGTATGGCTTTATAATAGAGATCTTTCGAAATATTAAGAAAATGGTGGTGATTCCCCCTTCAAGTATTATAGTATGTTATCCCTCTGTTAAAACCCATTTATGTTCATTTTTCTTCTTTGAATTCATGTAATCATAACTGCTAGAAATATTTCAAACTTCCTCACATATTCATTTGTATCGATATGTTAATGCAAGTGCCTGTAACTTCCTCACAGATTCATTTGTATCGACATTGTTAATGCATGTCCCTGTATGGGTTATTGAAATTATATCTTTAAACATTTTGCTCCATGAATCATAGAATCCAATCTCTTTTCTGTCCATTATATCTGCCAACAACTCAAATAATTGTATAAATTCTTATTGCTTCAAGCTCTATGTGACAAATATAGAATTCTTGGTGTTTTAGGCTCTATGGATGAGTTTCCCTTTCTCCTTATCCTCTCTCATTTTCTCTACAGACACTTATTAAAATCTAAGTCCTTGAACTACTCGGCCTCCACTATTTTATGCACATATTTATGATATTT
>APFE031115367.1:0-26886 GCA_000404065.3 Pinus taeda | reverse complement strand
GAACTAGTCTTGTAAGAAATCCAAGGTTGTCTCTGGGAGCTACAACATCTTCTAGCATCGTTGTCGGGGAATGTATTGAAGAATTTTTCCCCTAGGTACGACAAAATGAGCACTCTTTATGTGGGTGAGAAATTATGTTCTGATTTCGTCCACATCACCTTGGCGACTCCACACACCCCATCATCATTCATTTTCCTGGCTTTTAAAAATCCTCACACTCGCTCAGATACCTCTCAGCACAAAGCCCCATTCGTATCTGACTCGGAGAAAACAATTTTTAGGAAAGCCTGGAAGGAGAAAAATCCTACTGCTTGCACTATTGTCTAATAAGTCTTTGAAGCCTCCTCATCCATCTCTCAACCCTCTATTACTCACTACTCAGGACTTACTCCTAAGACCCTTACATACCCTGCATTTAGTATAACTACTCTTACCACTATTTTTTGGCCCAAGTTCCTCAGGAAAGTCTCAATCCCCCTCCATTAATCCAGATGGATCTTCCAAGTTTTTTGCTAAATAAATATGCACCTCTTAATTTACCTCAACCTCTAAGTGTTATGCCCCAAGGCTACCTAAATTTTATGCCTAAGTTCAATGGGGAGGATGCTAACACTGCACAGAGACACATCAAAACCTTCTATGCCTTTGTCGAGAACCTAAACATGGAACAAATGGATGTGATCATGAGAATTTTTGTACAATCCCTCGATGGAGAGGCCAAAAAGTGGTTCAAATTCCTACCCAATGCCTCCATCACTACCTGTGAGGAACTTGAAAACTCTTTCACACAAAATGGGGTGAAAAGAGAAATCGTGAGTACCTCCTCACAGAGTTTAACTCCATAAAGAAGAAGCCAAAAAAGGATATCTTAGAATTTATAAAAAGGTTCAACAAGAAGTACAATAACCTGTCAGTTGATATAAAGCCTCCTCCAGCGATTGCTCAAGTAGATTTTTTGGGAGCCTTTGAATCTGATTTTGGCTTTACTATGAGGGAAAGGACGTCTCTCACTCTATATCAACTCCAAATCGATGCACTAGAGGTGGAAGTGAATTTCACCTCAGTAGGAAAGTCAAGAGGAAAGAAAGAACCTACTAAGAATAAAAGGGGGAAAGAAGAGACATCCTCCTCTGGTCAAGATAGAGAATCCACAAACCTGAAGTGGGATGAATTGGAAAAACTCATCAAGGTTTTATCACATAAGGTTGGAAAGATTGAACTTGAGAACAAATATCTCTCCAAAAATAATGCTCATGTAAAAAACCGGGGTTATAACCCACATTATAGAATACCTTCATTGCAAATACTTCCAAGGGAAAGAAAAGAAAAACACGATCAAATCCCTAATCCTCTATATTTAGAAGAGGATCCTGATGAGCAATTGTCAGATACACTGGAGATGCAGGGAAATTTGTATTCTGATTTTTCCGAAGAAGAACATGAAAATATGGCTCACTAGGAGGCTAGTCACGATAGAGAAGCAACAATAAATGAGGAAGATATAGATTATTATTGTAAACAGTTTCTGTACTTCATGCAAACACAACCACACCGAAAATATGATCTAAGATCTACAAAGAAGAGGTCAAGAGAACCAGAACAATAAGAGGGAGATGCTCCCCAAGTTATTCCTCCAGTACTAGAAAGGGAAAGGTAAGCTAAATCCTGAACCTTCCAAGATGAAAGTCCCCTCCAATAAGGAAAGCAATAGTTCTAAGGGACACATAGAAAAGGAGGCACTTGTTCTGTTGAAAACTGCCAGTGATAAGCAAGAAGGAATAGATCCAGGAGGTATAGAAAAAGTCCAACCCACATTCAATCTCTAGAAGGAGCTTGAAAAGGTAAAAATTATTGTTCCTTTGACTGAACTTCTAAAGCAACCTACTTATAAAGCTCAAGTCTCTTAATTCATGCATCCATTTACTTAAGCACCAACCCATGATAGTTTAAACCTCCAAGAGGAGAGGCCAAGGGTTGTTTTTGGGCCACATGTGAAAGAGTTGTATCCTTCTATTGCACCATTCTATGTGACCCTAGTAATCCATGACGTCTTACTACATAATTGAATGTTGGTTTTTGGAGCCTCACACAACCTCATGCCATTAACAATGATGGAACAACTGGGCTTGGAGATCACCATACCATACAAGGACCTGTACTCCTTTGACTCTAAAAGAGTCAAGTTATTAGGGATGATAAAGGATCTGGTGGTAAACCTGGCTCAGATCCCTATGAAGAGTGTGGTAATGGACATAGTGGTGGCTAATATTCCTCATCGGTTCGACATGCTCTTATCTAGATATTTGGGTTCCAAGGTGGGGGGACTCTATCAAGTTATATCTTACTTTTGCCACTATTCCCACATTTGGAGGCAAGCAAAGGAGGTTGTAGAGAGAATCTAGGTTTGTAAAAACTATGACCCCAGCTAGAGGCTCATAAACTTCCCCAGTGCATGGGAAAGAAAGTGACCTCTCTTACCTATTCCTAGAAGAAGATGAGACCTTCTTAGAGGAAACATCAGTACACCTAAAAAGGCATCTAGAGCACCATTGAGCAAATGAAAATGAGGTATGGAAATTATACTTCGGAGAAAACTCAAAAGAGGGAAATGGAGATGGAATATTGTTGGTATCTTCGAAGGGCAGTCTAATACACCTCTCTTTCAAGCTGGAGTTTGAAGTGACCAACAACGTGGTGGAGTATGAATCATTTCTCCTTGGGTTACAAATGGCAAAAAATATGAATATTGAATGCCTAATGGTCTATGGAGACTCTGAGCTGGCCGTAAGGCATATCAGAAATCAATGCTAGGCCAAACAACCCAGACTGAGGATGTATCAAAATAAAGTGCAGGATCTAATTTGAAATTTATTCATGGCATTTAATATCCAATTTCTGCCCATGGACGAAACAAGATCGTTGACTCCCTTGCTATAGCAGCAAGTAGTTTCAGGCCCCCTCAAAATCTGCTCCTTAGGTATGAGTTAGAAGTTAGATACATACCCTTAATACCTGATAATGTCAAGCACTGGCAGGTATTCGAGGATGATGATTAGGTGAAAAGATTCATATAAGTCGTTGGGGAGTTCACCCACTCCACCATCGATCAAGAAGAAGAAGAAGCAGATCAAGAAGCCACTTCATGGAAAGACACAATGGTTGGGTGCAAAATTTTGCAACTGAAAGGGAATACTATCCCTCGCAGACTAGTCCCACTAAAAAGGATTTTTAATAAGGAAAACATAGTCTCCAAACCAATAGCTTCAAAAATAGATGATCAAGTAGAAGAATGCAACGTTGGCTTAGAGGACGAGCCCTAAATGATCAGGCTATCGAAAGGAATCCCCTTGCAATACATACAAAGGTATTTAAATATATTCAAAATCTACAGGGATGTTTTTTCTTGGTCTTATGAGGATTTGAAAGCATTTTATACTAACATCATTCAGCATAAGATTCCTTTGAAGAGTGGAATAAATCCATGAAAGCATAAAATCAGGTAGATAAATCCACTCTTACTCCTCTCCATTGAAAAAGAAGTGAGAAAGTTGCTACAGGAAAAGATTATAGTGCCTTTGAGGTACTCTGAATGGGTGGTCAACCTAGTCCCTATCCGGAAAAAGAGTGGAGAAATAAGGCTATGTGTATATTTTTGGAATCTAAACAGGGCATTGCTAAAAGACAAATACATGCTGCCAAAGATGGATTATATATTGTAGAAGATGGATGGCTCAACCAGAATTTCCATGATGGATAGGTTCTCTAGTTACAACTAGGTCGCATTCCACCCTGACGACCACAAGAAAACTTCTTTCACCACCCTATTGGGAAAATTCATGTACGCTTGCATGCCCTTTGGTCTTATTAATGCAAGGGCCACATTTTAGATAGCCATGCACATAACTTTCGTAGTGGAGCAAGAAAAATTCATGGTGGTTTATATTATATGATAGCATAGTCTTTTTTAAGACTGATGAAGAGCACATCCTCCAATTAAAGCTCACCTTTGAGAAATGTAGGAGGTATGGTATTTCTCTTAATGCTAAGAAATCTCATTTATCCCTGAGTGAGGGGAAGCTACTAGTACATATAGTAGCACAGGAGGGTGTGAATATTGATCCTAAATGATTTGAATCCATTAGCCATATTCCTCTACCTAGGAATAAGAAAGAAGTCCAAGCCTTTTTTTGGAGAATAAATTTCTTAAGGAGGTTCATACCCAACTATGCATAAATTGTCAAGGGTATTACGGACATGCTTAATAAACAAAATGGAGTCAAATGGAGACCTTCCCCCATAGATTCTTTCATTAGAATTAAAGAATCTTTGGATGAAGCCTTGGTATTAGTTAACCCTGACTATTTAGTGCCTTTCTACATCTTTTCTTTCACCTCTCCACATACTATTGCCGCAATGTTGCTACAGAAAAATAAAGATGGTTATGAAAAACCCATCGCTTTCTTCAACCAAGTCCTGAGGGATGATGAGTTGAAATATAACACCCTGGAGAAACAAGCCTATGCACTAGTCAAGGCTTTGAAGGCATTTCATATGTATGTGCTACAATCGGAAATCACAACGTTTGTCCCAATGACAACAATCAAGGACATCCTGGTGCAAGGAGACAACGAAGGAAAAAGGGGTAGGTGGATAGTTAAGATATAATAATATGAGCTAGACATAAAGCCTACCAAGCTCATAAAAGGCCAAGGGTTGGCCAAGGTTCTATACGAATCTAATTACCAAGCTTTAGGGATAAACATGATCAGATAAGAAGGTAGACCAGAGGATCATTAGAGTGGGATTAAAACATTCGAGCAGAAAATCTATGCCAAATATGAGGGGTCACCCTAGTATAAGAACATCATTCATTATCTCTTATTCATGAGGTGCCCTTTGGGGCTAGATAAATCCAAATATCTAAGTCTGATATTGCAAGTGCAAAAATATATCATATCCAATGGCCTACTCTACTAGAAGGACCCGGTGGGGGTATTGCTATTATGTTTGGTGGAGGTTGAAACCCATAAGGTGATTGAGGATTTTCAAGGAGGATTTTGTGGAGGTCATTACAGCTGGAACACCACAACACATAAAATCCTCAGGATTCTACTGGCCTACACTATTTGGAAATGTTCATTCCCAAGTCAAGTCATGTCAGAAGGGCCAAGTGTTTGCTGAGAGGCAAACACTTTCTCCTCTCCCCATGATTCCAATACATGTGGAAGAACCTTTCAGACAGTGGGGACTATATTTCATAGGAGAAATAAACCCACCATCTAGTGGCCAACACAAGTGGGTATTGACAACCACATATTATTTCACCAAGTGGGTAGAGGCCATCCCACCTAGAAATGTTATAGACTCAGTGGTGACCAAATTCATGGAGGAGAACATACTATCTCACTTTGGTTGTCCCTTCAAAATTATCACTGATAATTCTTAGGTCTTTAAATCTGCCAAGGTCACCAACTTCTGCCATAAATATTCCACTACCTACTATCCTCAAGGTAATGGCTTGGCCGAGTCCTCAAACAAAACTGTGGTGAGGGTGCTAAAGAAGACCATCGCTTGGAATCATAGGAACTAGGACTCCCAACTGAAGTTTTCCCTATGTGCCAACCAAGTAACACCTAAATTATCCATGGGAAAATCACCTTTGAGCTAGTGTATGGTAAGGCTACAACCTTCCCAATCCAATTAGCGGTGTCAATGGTGAGGTTACTACAAGAAGCAAAGGAAGAACCAAGTGCCTTAACATGAAGGATAAATCAGTTGGTCAAGCTCCATGAGAACAGAGAATAGGTGGGGGCCAAATTTTCAAATTACCAATAAAAGATGAAATTCTTGCTTGAGAAGAAGGCCAAAGATAGACCTCTTCAAACAGATATTTAGTGCTCCATTGGGATGTCCAATGTAAAGACAAAGGCAAGCACGGGAAATTTGATCCGCTATGGTTCGAACCTTTCAATATTTCAGAAGAAAGAGGAAATAACATGTACATGCTTGAGAATTTGGATGATAAATCTTTGGAACTTTCAGTAAATGGAAAACTAAAGGTACCTATCTTGCACTCATTTTAAATACCAGTGTGTTTAATCTAATTGTTATAGTAAATTTCCAGCTTATGTTGAAAAGTCCACTTTCACAGAGTTATCGTTTGTTTATAAATAACTCCATGGCCAATGGAAGGAAAGCTACTGGTCTGTAGGTTCTTAGCACCTTGCCAGCAAGGCATTGTCCATAGTTGGAGTCAATTTTGTCACTCACTGCATTATGAGTTTTCAGTTGATCAAAGTTGCCAAAGAGCAGTGAAGTTTGAAGCCATCTTCCAAGCTACATAAGCACTCAAAGCCAAATTCGACCCCCCCCCCCGGCACATTGTATAGTTCTCGGAACGAGCTTTCCAATGGTATATGGAGTCCTAAAATAGACTCCTCGATCAGAAATTAGAGCAGAGTGAATATACCATTTCAAAGCTAAAAAATAAAGGAAAAATGGGTAAGGGTAAAGCTCATCACAAATCACAATCGTGACCTCACTAAAGTAGTGGCAAGGGAAGATATTAGAGTCTACAATTGGATGATCACCGATATTGCAAATCGCAAGACAACAGGCCATCACAAATTGAAAATAGGGGCTCTTCTAAGGCAACGATAGGGGTAGACGGCAAAATTTGCGATTCGCTGATCGTCAATATCGTGAATAGCAGATCAACAGGTCTAAGGCATGGCACATCTGCAAATAGATGATTGGCAGAGCCCACACATATCACAATCGTTATTCGACATCTACAATGGATCACCCTTAAGGGAATCATGGGAGGAATCTAGAGATAGTGCTAAAATACCCAAGATTCAGGCCTGTAGTGTTAAATCGTCGGGGAAGGCCGAAAAAATTTAACAAAGGAAATCGACGCAAAAACAGGGAGGCCGAGCCTTTTTCTCTCTCCTCCAGGGGAGCCACGTGGTGGAATACCATTAGTCCTTATAAATGACATGGAAGCTAACGGCTTCATGACATGGTAGTACGAAGATGATATGGTAGTACAGAGGACACATGGCACACAGATTCGACATTTTTAGGGGTCCTAAGGGGGAATTTCTGAGTGACATGTGTCACTACTCATAGGGTGACACATGGCAGTGATGACATCACCCATCGCAAATCGGTGATTAGCGATTTCGCAAAGCAAGGTTCCTCCTCCACCAAAGTCCCCTCCGACTCTCCATTGCGATATGCGAATATTCTCCCGAACGCAATATTTTATGCATTATATCTCATATGGATTTCATGTCCAGACTGTTAGCCAATGCTATGAAAGGAGGTAAAGGGGTCTCTCTCTCCCGTATGGTGATTGCGATACATTTGGTGGGCCCAACCCTCGTAGATCGGTGATCGCAAGGGTCTAGAGGAAATATCAATGACAAACATCAGAAATCGTCGAAGTGCGGGATTTCATGTATTAAAAGAGAAAGGCCCCTTGACAGGATTCTAAAGGCTCTAGTGCCTTTGGGCTAAGCACCTAGTTCAAGACACCGGTCATATGAAGAATATTACAGAAAGGAACCGAAGAAAAGGGACCTAAAAGGGATCAGGACTTGCATGTTTTGCAATGTTTAGTGATAGAGGGCAACACCGGAAAGTCCTCCATATTACACCATAAGCGCATCACCTGCATATCAGGGCACTGATAATGAAGTGAAGGACTTTAAAGGTGTGATGGGTCAGCAGCTATAGCTTTTAAGAAAACAAGTGGTGCATTCAAACTCAGCATGCGCTGATCTAGAAAATCCCGTTGTGACACAGAACCAAGGTCAACGCTAACAAGAGTAAAAAGGGACTTTGTAGCTCAAGAGGATTTAATTATCCTACATGGTGTCCCATACAGAGGGAAGGCGATGTACCACCTAGGGGTCCTCTGCTCCAGTATTATGGCATGAAAATGATGGTGATCACTCCCAACTTTAAAGGATAAATGGTTCAAGCAGTAAAGGCTGAAACGATGGGAGTTGGCTAAGCAACATAGGAGGTCATACAAAGAGTGAACTACAACCTGAAGTAGAGGCGATCACAGGGATGGGCATAGAGATATTTCATTTACATTTTTGTTTAATTATTTAATTATTTGTTGTCCTGTAATATCCCTACCTTCAATGAGGCAATTAATTTTGTAATGTTTTTGGGCCACGGAGCTATTCCTAGCCAAGGCAACCATTCAACCTGACAACTGAGACTCGACCAAAGATATTTCGATGTAAGGAATGTTCAAAACTCCTCCTCTCTAGATAAATAGGAGGAATCAACACTTCACAAAGGTTCATAAATTCTAGAGAAAGCACTACATGTTATTTTCAGACTGTATGTCTTTATAATACAAATCTTTCAAAATATAAAAAAAATGGTGGTGATTCCCCCTTCAAGTATTACAGTGTGTTATCCCTCTATTAAAACCTATTTATGTTCATGTTTATTCTTTGAATTCATGTAAACATAGCTGCTAGAAATATTTCAAACTTCCTCACAGATTCATTTGTATCGATATGTTAATGCAAGTGCCTATAACTTCCTCACATATTCATTTGTATTGACATTGTTAAGGCATGTTTCTGTATGGGTTATTGAAATTATATCTTTAAAAGTTGTGCTCCATCAATCATATCATTTAGTCTCTCTTATGTCTATTATATTTGCCAGCAACTCAAATAACTATAGAAATTATTATTGCTTCAAGCTCTATGTGGTAAATATAGAATTCTTAATGTTTCAGGCTCTATGGATGAGTTTCCCTTTCTCCTTATCCTCTCTCATTTTATCTACAAAATCTTATTAAACTTTAAGTCCTTGAACTACTCGACCTCCACTGTTTTATGCACATATTTCTGAGATTTGTACATGTGAAGAAGTACCAAAAATACATGTCTTATACCTTTGGATGAATGAACCAAACCTTTATATCTATATGTAAAATATATGTGAGGTCTCCATTTCACTAAGAATCATTTGAGACACTCAAAATATAGGTGTGCCCAGGCAATGGTTTGTAAGCAATCCAATGTTATCTCTGGGAGCTACAACACAGTGGGTGCTAGAGAGCGAGTGAAGGTTGTAGCCTTCTGCAAGTGGGTGCCTGCATACTAGTATGAGTCTGTGCTAGTACAAAGATGAAGACAAAGATGACGACAATGGTGATTTCTCCCACATTGGGTTCCACCTAAAAGTTCTAGTGTCCTCATGTGTTGATGTGTTTCTTATGTGTGATGGTTTATTTTGTTCTTACTTCGCATGGCTATTGTTCAATTAAAGGCTAATGAAGTAATAACATACTGGTTAAAGTAGAATAGATGATAAAATATATGAAAAGATAGCTAACCAGATATGCATTGTTTTCCTTCATCATAGCCATGTACATACACTAGTTTACTTAATGACAGTAGCCTACAAAAATTTATATAAGAAACTGAAAATTTTAAGTGAGTTTTAAAATTACTTATCCCCCCCTCTCCTCCTTTGTATTTTTTCCCAACAAATGAGAATGATTTACAACAGAGAGAGAGAGAGAGAGAGAGAGAGAGAGACCAAAAAGAAATAGTTTTTCTATGTTCTTCCTCTCATAGGATACCTCTATGGTGTCAACTTCATCCAACACTTTATAGAATCAAAAAACCCATGGATTTATAGGATTACTAATTTGGTCAAAGAACCCATGGATTTAACCCACCCACATTCTCTTCATTATATTATCCATTTTATGCTTATTATCCATTTACTTAGTCATTTTCTGGAATTACTCCTCCATATATTTTCATGCTTAGATATTTTAATGACTTGTGTGAATATTTTATTTTACAAAACCTTTCCCCGCACTTTGAAAAACACCTTTTTCCATATGTCCACACCACTCAATTTGCAACTACAACAGTTATCATTTTACGATTTTCCATATGAATGTAGATTTCTTATCCCTCATTATAATCTTCTATATCATTCCTCCTCGATTCATACTTGGCCATTTTATTACCTTTATGTGTGCACCTCACCTCATCACCCTTATTTATTATAATCATCTATGTCACTTAACCTTGTCAAGTCTACAAACCCTAATTTTACACTTAGTCATTTATTTAGTTCACCACACTTAGTACATTTTCTTCATTTTTACTTCTCAACATTACTTTTAACTCTTTTCACTATGCTCCCCACTCCATCATTCTCTAGACTTATATTATTTTCATGAATTCTTATATCCTATTTTTTTTATCCCTTTTCTTGGGCATGCCATCTAATGACATGTGGAAGTATCTCTTGCTGACACTTGGAAGGTGTCAGTTGGACACAAATGAATGGGAAATGACTTGGCATGATTAATTGGGAATTGTGGTGCTGACCAAAATATTACACTACACACAAGTAATATAAGGTTCCATGGCTCTCTCTACTTCATATAAAAATAGCATGGGGATCCCATTTTCTTATAAATTGTTACAAGTTCCCTTCCACAATGAATTTAGAAAAATAGGGCAGGTTTATAAATCAATGTTCAAGATTCACATTGGGAAGATGAACATTTGTTGAGTCACTATCTTCTAGAGGCCATAACTTGGGTTCTTGATGTCCACATTGGGAAAATGAGATCCCTTTGGAAAATGAGATCCCTTTGGAAAATGAGATCTCTTGGGAAATTATATCTCTTTGGAATCCCTTTGGAAATGAGGGATATGAAATCTACATTCATATGGAAAATCGTAAAATGATAAGTGATGTAGGTACAAATTGAGTGTTGTGGACATATGGAAAAAGGTGTTGTTCAAAGGTCATATGGAAAAAGGTGTTGTGTTCAAAGGTATATATATATATATATATATATATATATATATATATATATATATATATATATATATATAGATATATATTGTTTCAGATGTAACTCGAAGGTTTCTACAGTTAGTTTTCTTTTTTCCTCCAAGGTTGTTTCACAATCTTCTGGTCAGTAAATATGGGATATCAAGATTTATCTATATAGTCTTTTTTTACTATTAATAGAAAATATACGACTCGAATATTTTATATAAAATCCCCTACAGATATACAAAACAATGTAATATATAACCATGAAAATTTTAACTATTAGAATGCATCGAGCTACCCTACTCCTAAGACAATGAACAATTTCCTTTTACTAATCCTCCAACCTCAAACAAAAGGACTAAAAAAAAATCATAATTAAGCGGAGGAGAGTTTGCATCTGAAGTGTTTAGAGGTGGGATATTGTTTAGAAGAGGAGAATTGGCAACTATGTCGTTCTCTTGATTTTCATTTGATTATGTCCTTGAGTCAGAAACCCCGAATCACTCCATGTGATTTAGTCTAACTACTATATCATCAAGGTCATATCTAATGTCCCTCATAATTCTCTTGACATCTTCTTGTCTAGCAAAAAGCTTATAATTGTCAACTTGTCTATCCTAAATAACCATACTAAGAAAAGTTTCCATTCGTCAATGAGTAGTGATGGAATGGAGAAAATGCAATCTTATTTTCCTGAATTTTCTGGGATCAAGAACCCATTTCAAATAACTATTACCAATTTTAGAATTAGAGTGATATATCCAATCCTCAAATTCCCTTACTTCCAACTACAAAATCTCCTTTCGGAATTCCAAGGGAGCTACATAAAAAAACATGGTTATTGATTCCCAACCAAATAGTTTTCGGTGCTTGGAAGTGGATCCCCTCGAACCATGATCCAAGGGATCAATTTAGTGCTCAAAATTCAAAAGTGCTCAAAAATTCTTGAAACCTATACGATTGGATAGATCCCGGCGATTTGAATCCAACGCAACTCATTTCACTCAAAACTGATATCATATGCCCCTGATATCATGTTCTGATCAACTTGCTAAACAACTAAAATTTTAAAAGTTGAAGTTGCAAGTACACCCAGTCAGTAGTCTATACACTATCTGGGCATTTTATTGGGAAGGTGACTTTGTTTATGAGGACCTATGGCTGGATGACACTTGTATCATTCTTATTGGCTCGTGTATGATGGTTTTTATTAGTCATTGGTTGAGTGCTAGACTAATGAGGGAGAGGCATGTGGGAAAATCTGTGGCTGCCACGTCGCCTCCTCTTATTTGACAAAATGTAGTTTATGGCCAGATTGGGCCTCCATGGGATTTGAACAACAAACCTCTAGAGTAGCATCATGGTGCTCCACCACTACGCCACAAGTGTTTCTTATTAACAATAGTATATGGGCGTTATTTAAAATTTAATGGTAGCGCATATGGGGGAGGGGATAAGGCTAAGCCTTAGCCCCTGGCCACCCTAGCACCCACGCGACCAAAGGCAGAGGGGCGAAGGGGCTAGACCTTAGCCCGACCCACGACCACCACACCCAAGACATTACCATTAGAGCCCAACACACAAGACCGAAGGTGGAAAGTTGGATGGGACCAGCCCTGGGGTCACATGACCCCATATACGACCATGAGTGTGACAATGCAAAGGGGACGAAACCCAAGGCCGCATGGCGGACCACAGAACCAAGGGCGCAAAAAAACTAAAGAACATGGAGTTATGCCTTACAATCAACCCCCTATGCGATTATATGTGCCAAAGTGACCAATTTTTTTGGAAATGGGGGGTTAATGGCTAAATTAATTTTTCCCTACAATTTTTCCCATCGGGCGGGATTGTAGGCCATTTTTGCATGCTAGTTTTGGGTTTGGGGAGCACAAGCTAGGTTGGGGTTCAATTGGAGGATGATTAACTATGGAATTGGGCAAAAACTTGAAACAAACATAACTTATTCAATTTTTTGGCTAAACGAGGTGCAGAAAGAACCTAGATGGGGGTTTTTGACAATGATGAATCCATTGGAGATGTCAATTTTGTTGTTTGAGCAATGTATAAGAATGTAAACAAACTTTTGAACACTTAATGAAAGATACCCTGCATTATAAGTTGGACCAAGAGATGTAGCCCAGGAGAGGAGTGAACTCCTTTATCATGTTTTGTGTTATGTGTTTTAGATATGCTTATTTTGTCTCTGTTTGGCTGTAAATTGTGATTAAATTCACTTTTTTTTTATGTTTTTAGTAAATTGATCCTCTACCCAAAACACATATAATTTTCACTTGCAAATTGTTAAAAATCTTCAAATTTACATATTCAAATCATTTTGGTACCAGAGCATCAGGTTATTGTGAAGGTTTGATTTGTTTGCAACTATTTTTTTATGCTTACAAGGTTGAAGCTTAAAAGAGGAGAAGGAGAACTTGTGGAGTCAATATCTCAAATTGTTTCAAGGAGAAAAAACACACCTCAAGCTTCAATAGTCATGGCACATGAAGGAGGTCCTGAAGGGATGTCTGAAGATGAAATGAATTTTAGAAAAACATTCTTTGAGACATATGAAATGGTGAAGGTTCTATATGAGGAGAGGAATTCCCGGTTGAAAGGAGAAAGCTCGAAACCTCCTAGAGGAAAAGGAGACAAACCTGCAAAAATGAATGGAGGAAATGGTGACAAGCCACCACCTTCACCTCCATCCTCACCTTCATCTCTAGTATCATCTTCTACTACTTATTATACCCTTTCAGAAACACCTCCAAGTTTCCCAAAGGGTCTTGGTAAAACTCCTTTGCTTAAGCTTGATATTAAGTTTGAATTGCCTATGTACATTGGAGAGGTAAATGCAAAGAGATTGGATATTTGGGTTCGTCATGTTGAAGTGTATTGTAGGATACAAAGAATCAAGGATGATGAAACCAAGATTCGTCTTGCTTCTCTTAGATTGGAAGGTGCAACACTAATTTGGTGGGAAGCCAAAACTCAAGAGGACATGAAGAAACATGGTAAGGTTTTATCCTCTTGGAATGATTTTTTTGTTGCAATAAGAAGGTAATTTTATCCATTAGCATACATGCATAAAGCTATTATGGATTAGAAAAACTTTAGACAAGCTAAGGGGGAAAATGGTCAAATCTATACTCAAGAATTTAGAAAAAGGGCATTGATTTTGGGCATATATTTGTCTTCTCAAGATACTTCGCTCAAATACATTGCAAGATTGCATAGTTATTTGAGACACACAATTCTCATGTTTGACCCTACAAAACTAGTTGAAGTTTTTGCACAGGAAACTCATTTAGAAGAAAGAGGGAAGAATGTTCCTCAAGAGGGCAGCAAAAATCCATTCAAGAATGGTGACAAAGGAAAGGGTAAATTCAAAGGAAAATGCAAGATGCTTCAATCAAGAAAGAGGGAGAAAAGCTCAGTTGTAAGCATAGTTAAAAAGAATTACATGATGAAGAAAATTGTTGGAAACTTCATCTTGAAATGAGACCCAAAAAGTTTAACAACAAAGGGAAACAAAATATTGTTGCAACTACACAACATGATTTAGGATCTGACTCTGGGGATGAAACAAAGATCACAACCATGGGATTCAAAGATAAGGACTCTATTGCAAGTACTAGTTCTTCAAGTATTAGCCTCAATGAAACTCAACATGAAAAAGAAAGAATAGAGATTTTCAACATTAGATTCATTTCAAAACATACCAAGATGGATACATTGTTTGATAGTGGTTCCCAAGAAAACCTAATTTATGAAGACACTGCCAAGAAATTGAATTTGGAAACAACTTCTCATCCTAAACCATATCCTTTAGGATGGAAATGTGACAATGAAAAATTGCATGTGACAAAAAGATGTAAATTAAGATTTTCCATCACTACGAACTTTATAGATGAGGTAGATCTTGATTTCATTCCACTTGATATTTGTGGTATTTTTTTGGGACGCCCATATCTATATGATAGGAGAGCTATCTTTCATCGCCATGAGAAAAAATATCACTTGTTTAAAAATGGAATTGAGTACATTGTTAGAGCACATAACAAGAAGTTGAATTTGTCACTTGTAAATGATGGACAAATGAAGATGTTAGTCAATGCTAGTAACAATTTTGTACTTTTGATGATCAAACCCAAAGAGAGTGTTTAAAATTAAGCTTTCCAAGGATGTGATTCAAAGTTAAAATATGATTTGTATGAGGTTGTTAACACATATGATGAGATGTTTCAGGAGCCCAAAGGATTTCCTGCTAAAAGAAGTATCGAACATGCGATCCAATTGCAAAAAGCTTGTCCTCTTCCGAACATTGGCATGTACAGGATATTGGTTATGGGCAATGCAAAGATTAAGAGACAAATACAAGATTTTCTTGAAAAAGGGGTCAACAAACCAAGTGCATCGCCATGCGGGTCACCAATTGCATTAGTACCAAAGAAAGATGGTACATGGAGCATGTGTGTAGATTTCAAAGCCTTGAACAAGATAACGGTAAAGAATCATTACTTGCTTCCTTGAATTGATGATTTTCTTGATCAATTGAAAGATGTGGTGTATTTAACTAAGTTGTACTTGAAAAGTGGTTATCATTAGATTAGGATTGTTGAAGGAGACACATGGAAGACAACTTTCAAAACAAAGCAAGGTTTGTTTGAATTGTTGGTTATGCCATTTGGGCTTTTTAATGCTCCTGCAACATTCATGCTAGTTATGAATGATTTCTTAAGGAATTTTCTTGATGATTTTGTATTTGCCTACTTAGATGACATAGAGATATTTAGCGAGTCTTGTGAAGAACATGTCAAGCATGTGAAACAAGTCTTAGATGTCCTCAAGAAAGAAAATTTGTTTTTAAAGATGTCTAAATGTGATTTTGGAAAGAACTCACTAGTTTATTTGGGACATTTTGTTGGAGGGGGTGAATTAAAGATAGATCCCTCAAATTTCAAATTCATTGTTGATTGGCCTAAGCCCAAAAATGTAACTGAGGTGAGAAGCTTTTTGGGAGCAACCTAATATTGGAGAAAGTTGATTTCTAACTTTTCTTCAATTGCAGCTCCATTACATGCCTTGACAAGCATTAACCAGGTTTTTCAATGGTGAGGCAAGTAGCAGAAATATTTTGATGCATGAAGGAGAGAATCAGTACAACTCCAGTTTTTGCACTTCCTGATTTAAGACAACCATTTGAGATATAAACAGATGCAAGTGATTATGCCATGGGAGAAGTCTTGATGCAACATGGCAAGCCCATATGTTACCATTCTGAAAATTTTAATGATGCAGTAGTTAACTATCCTACATATGATAAGGAATTGTATGCATTGGTGCAAAATGTGAAAAAGTGGAAACACTATTTGATGGGAAAATAAATTATCATTCACAATGATCATCAACCATTGTAATACTTGCAATAAAAAACTAAGCTACCATAAGCGAGGCACTTCAGATGGATGGGTTTCTTGCAGAAATTCCACTTGGTGATAAGTTATAAGAGAGGTATCTATAACAAGGTTGTTGACATGCTTTCTAGACCAATTGTTAGTGCTTCATATATTCTTAAGCATAATTCTATCATGCGTGAGAGTTATGTTGAACAATATGATTTAGATGAATATTTTAGAGATGTATATGCAACTTTGTGTCAAGGTAGCCAAGTAGAGGAATTGGATTACCATGTGCATGATAAACTTTTGTATCATCTTGGCAAGCTACGCATTCCACTGGGTGAAAGAGTCAACATCATAAAGGAAGCACATACTTCTCTTATTGCTGGCCATTTCAGTGTAGGAAAGATGGTGGCACAATTAAAAAGGTATTATTATTGGCCTAAAATGAATGAAAATATATCACGTTATGTAAGAGGATGTTCTTTATGTGCTACAAGTAAACCTAGAAATATAAAGTCAGGATTGTATACTCCACTTGTAGTTCCTTCCCGTCCTTGGAAAAAGTGTCTCTATGGAATTTGTAAGAGGACTACCTATGTCTAAAAAAAAAACATGATTATCTTTATGTTATGGTGGATCGTTTCAGCAAGATGTGTATTTTGATGCCTTGTAAGAAGAAGGTTACCACTGAACAAATTGCACAAATGTTCTTTCAACATGTAAGGGTACATTTTAGGTTGCCCAAATCCATTATTTCTTATCGATATTATCAATTTGTCGGGAAATTTTGGTCAAGCTTATGGGCACTCATGGGCACCAAGTTGAAAAAGAGCACAAGCTTCCATCCACAAACCGATGGTCAGACAAAAGTGTTGAACAAAATGTTAGTACATATTCTTTGTGGTTATTGTAGCAAACATCCCAAGCTTTGGGATGAACACTTACACTACATTCAACATGCTTATAACTGGGAAAAACATTTATCGACTCAAAAATCTCTATTTGAAGTGTTATGCCCCTATACCAATAGGTGTCATATATCATGATTAACTTGATGAGCTATGTAATATGTTCATACCTTTACTTGTTGCAAAAGTTTTCCATATTAGAAAAAAGATTCAAAAAATTAAAAAATGTAAAGAGGGTATACCTTAAAAGAAAAATCAAAGGGTGAAAAAAATAAAAAGATAGTCAAAAAATGAAAGAAAATGAACCCCAACAAAAAGAAAGACCAAGAAAGTGTGCAAGTCTAAATGCCACTACTTTTTATTGTTGTAAAATAAACAATTGTGTGCATCTTGTCACCTATGTCACAATTCATGAATAGTCAAATAGTTTAAGCTTGACTTGTTCATATTTTCAATTTCAAGTTGTAGAAATAAAGAATAGAGATTTGACCAAACAATGTAATCTTGGTATATAAGTAGATAGGTAGAGTGAAAAATGAGCTCAACAGTTTAATGTGAGCCCTTGGATGTAATAAGTGTAGACTTAAGATAGGCATTACCATGTAAAAGAAAATGGAAGTTTCATAAGAGTTTGTCAGTCTAAGTGCACCCAAATAAAGAAGTAAAAATGATAGGTTAATTAGGTAGTAGATGATGATTGCAGAATAACATATGGTGAATGATGAGTTTAAATGTGTAAATATTTTACTTTAATTATAAGGCAAATGACATGTAGCACAAGAAAGACATATCAAGCAAGCAAAGTCAAAATAATTATCTCCCCTACTCATTTACCCTAAATTTTCACTAATTTCCCCTAAGTTCCAAGGTATTTATCAAGTTAGAGGGGCTCAAAGCATTTCTCTGACTTCTGCAGGGACCGGACCCCCGGCCCAATAATTTGTAATGCCTAAGTGCTTAATCCCATTCATCAATAATTACACCCCTTCATAAATCATTCATCCCCTTGATAAAGTTTTTCCTAAGTAAAATCCTATTTCACTTAGGGAAATTAAAACATTTTCATAAAAACCCTCATTTCTCACTTAGCCTAAGCTTAAATACATGCATGAAAATGTTTAGACTTAGCGCTTACTCCACTTGGTCATATTAACTGCTAATTTATACTATAGTTCCCCCACATAAAGCTTTACCCATTCCCGTATTACTTTAACTATGTAAAAACCCTGAAATATTAAAATCTCGCCCCATCGGTTAAAATATAACCATAATGTAGTTTTAATTGGGATTAATTAGTTAATCTGTGACTAATTAAGAGCCTTGACCCCCGCCATAATAATAAAGGGTTAATTAACCCTCATGGTTAATTAACAACTTCCCCAACTAATCCCGCTACTCCCGATATGATTAAAAAACTCTTAATTATATCAGGCCCGCCCTCATTAAACTCCCGTCACCTTACCTCCCCGATAGCCGTCCGATCAAGCCTCCAAGATCCGAGGACTATCGTGCATTTCCCATGGCCCTCTGTGACTGAATGTTAGCATGCGATCACGAAGCGTTGTTTTGAACAGTGCCTCTACCACGCGTCATTTATTCTATAGAATCGCAAGGATGAGCCCAAACACCGCTCCACCTCCATAAGTGGTGCAATAAAAACCGCTTACGCCTCCCACTAAACGAAAAAACATCATCTCATTCGCCCATCGATGTCACTCGTCCAAATCCCGAAACTCGCCAAATTCTTGACTTTGTATAAAAACAAAACAAATCATTTCGTCGTTCTATTCTGCGAATCTGTACATCCATGCAAATTTAACGACGAGGTCAACCAGCTTGTGTTCCCAGCCACCAACCAACTTCAAACTTTGCAGTCGATGCCGACTAGAGCCATCCAGTCACACCCAGTACCTGCATTATGTTATATGTCCTCAAAAGCAGGTATTTACCAATTTCCCATCAAGAAAACCCTGCAAATACTTGTTTCCACTGCAAATTGATTGAAAAGTTCAAAATTCACCATAATTCTGTTACTACTTTTATAATTCAAGTCCCCTAGACCCTTTGTTTCACCAATTTTTCAAAGAAAACCTCAGTTTCCTTTTTGAATCCACAAGAACCAGAATGGAAACCCCGGTAGCAGAAAATATTGCACCCATTACCACCCCTCACCATGATTTAGACTATCTGCCCCTGGCAGATAAGGATTTTCAAATAAAAGACCTAACTACTAATAAAGACCATCTGAAAGTGTTTTTCCAGTTCCGAGATAATCATTTGAATGGCCATAATGCCATTCTATTGTGGAAATCCAACCTCCCCATGTACTTTCTCCCTTCTGTGCACATTTTTCCTAATCCATCAGTACCATGCAAATTGTGATCCCAACCTCAGAGCAGTGATGTCTCCCAATCAAACAGTCCTCTTCACAATAACTGCTGACTCAATCAATGAAATGCTGCAATTTCATCCTAGTCAAGCCCTCACCCCCATCTCCCTTGGAGATTTGCTTCAGAAATCAACTAAGTTATCCCAATCTGAACTCAATCACCTCTGCCAGCACTTCATAGTAAAAGAGCATCAACCCAAAGATCCCCCTCCTTATGTGTCAGCTTTCTTCACAGATACAGGCAAAATCATAGTTGATATGATAGCTGCACTCATGGGATTCAACACTAGTGAGTATGTAAATGAGTCGGTTTTAGTTTTGCTGCCATCTTTACTCTTGGTCAGCCCCCCGTTGTCAGGTATAATTATGATTCTTATATTGCTGAGAAAATCCATGACCAGTTCATGAGACTAGAAAATGAAAAGGTTTTCAAGTACTCCTCCTCCGTACATCACCTCATCCTCTACTATTAGTCAGACAAGTTCCCTTTTTCTGTCAAGAAACTTGATACAAAAAATAATCCAAAGTCAGTCATTTTCTGAACTTCTATCTTCCATACATATTTTTCTTATAATCAATTCATTGACTTTTTTCCACCCAACAACTACCTTGCTAACAGGAAATCCTCCTCCAAGAATTAATGATAAAATCAAGAGGATCCTTCAGTTATCAAAACAGTACAAAGTAGGCGACTGGTATTTATACCAGAATCACACTGAAATCGGGGTATATGACTGTGAACTCTCCCATTCAAGCTACCAAGATATGTTCCAATGAGACTATTTGCTTTGGAATATTATAGACAGATGGTTAACTCAAATCAAGTTCATTTTACCAAGGCTAAGAAGAAATCACAACTGAGAATTAAAGATCACCTAGGCCCATTCATCTGCAATAATAGGGAAGTAGGCAAAGCTACAAAAAAAATCTTAGAAGACCACATGAGATTAAGAAAAAGCTTTTGTTGGACTCCTTATGACCCTCACGGTTTCATCTGTGATAGAAGAATGAAAAATAGACTATCACCTTATTTTCATCATAGAATCCTAGAAATTGAGCAATATCCCAACATGGTTGAATGGAGGGAAGGGACTCTTGTAGAAATGGATAGTGATCAGGTAAATGTAGAAAATGTCACGAAAGATCTAGAAAAGACACTTGACCTGGATTCTTTTGAACGGGTGCCAGTTGATACCTCTCAAAAGCATTCACAGGAGACCAGTACACCACTTGCAGAGACATCATAGGGAAGAGAAAAAGAGACCAACACTCAAGCAACAAAACAATCAATCATGTCAAAGCAGCCTCAAACCTCTCAGGAGCAGACTCAAACACAGGCCCACCCAACTCATGTCAACATGGGAGATCCCCCAATTTTGTAGACTCCTCTGAATGTGGAAAAGAGCTTAAAGAGAGACGGGGAAATAGCTACCCCTGCTAGTTGTCCATCAGATTAGCCTGGTGCTAAGAGGCACCGACTAAACTCCCATTCAGAGGAAGATTTTTTTGAATAAACTATAGAGATTCAAATAAAAGAAGGTGCAGACAGTTAGCATACTTTCCCAACAGGTGGAACACCTTCTAGCTCACAAAGATAGGAACTAGAAAGACAACAAAGTGCTGAAGTGTCATCCTTTAGGCCCTCAGTTAATAAGAGCTTAGACATTAAAGAGAAGTTCAAAGAAATAAAATCCAGAAATGAATCACTAAGGGTCCAGGTCTAGAATCAATATATGAAGATGGCTCCAACCAGTTAGACTAGGTTGATGTTAGCCTATGATATCAAGGAAGGTAAAATGCAAATGAGCCTTTTCAAGCCCAATGTACAACAGCGCTAGTCAATTGCAGACTACCTCAAAACTGATTTTGAGGTTATGGCCAAGGACATCCATCCCCTGGATTAAATTGAATTACATAAGCAAACAGGGGAAATGGTGTTAACTAGCAAAGCCATGATGGCCCAAAGATTAGAGAATTCATGAAATAACACAACTGCCCATTACAGTTAGAAAGAGCCTCCTCACAAGCTAAGGATAATAGAATTAAATCATTGGAAGAGTTGGTTATTGGATTGGGTCATAACCAAAATGATGTAAAAGCTGCAAAGGCCTTAATAAAGAAAAAATATGAAGACATGGCTGCCTTAAGAAAGCAGTTAAAGTTGTCTCCATCAAGGCATCCACAAACTGCTGAAGTCATCTAAAAGAAATCCAAAGAAGAGTGTATGGACTTAGTCCTAAGGCTAAATGAACATTTGAAGGAGACTGAGCAAGAATTAGAGAAGTCATTGAAAAGCAGGTAGAGTGAATCGACCTCTTAGCCTCAAAATGTGATACCAGTGGTCTCCTTAACAGTCTAGTCTACACTTGCAACAACTCTAGCACCTAATGTCCCTTCGGTCACAACAGAAGTAGTTACACGTACAAACACAGGAACAGCACCAGCAAGAACTTCAAGTTTGAGTACAGAGGAATTAATCAGGTCAATGGAGGAGATGAAACTCCAAGTCTCTGAATTATAAAAGGTAAAGGAAAATTTTGTTACCATAGAACATAAATATGATGTTTCAAAAAATAATTTTGTTGATGGGGTAAGGAAAAATAAAGGTTTGGCACAGCAAGTGAAAACAATAGAAAAGTACCTCACCTTTGAAAAGCCATTAACAGACATTAGAAAAATTCTATGGACCAACATCACACAGTCAATAAATGATGTTTGGTCATCTATACAAATTATTTTTGAACAGATTGAATTGGTGAAAGTGGCTCTACAAGAGATTCAAAAAACTAAGGAAGAGCTGGGAGGGAAGCCTGAGGAAGCTATTAGGCTAATAAACTTTTTGAACAACAAAAATAGGTACCAACTTGAAGAACTGAATATTGAGGATAGAACTGCAACTATCCTAAAAATCAAGAAAATATTAACCAAAAAGTCTCTGATGCGGAATTTAGAAAGAAGCCAGAACTTGCAGGAGGACATTAATGATTTTATGGAGAAGTTTGGTATTTTACAGAGCAAAGGACTTCCCAGTCCTTTAGTAATTAATGATAAATTGATGAGACATGAAGAATATGTTGACAAATTGGCTCAGTATGCAAACAATTAGGCCAGTTCATCAGCTAGTGCATCTGCACCCAAGGCATTGCCTACAGGCAGAGTTCTCTATGACAGTCTAGAGAACCTTTTTTTATGTTGAACGTAAAATATAACATTTGTTTCCAGTTCAACCTAATTTTATCAAATACACTGAGGCTGATGAAATCTTCAGGAAACTTCAAAAGACCAGAATACTAAAGGAATATTAGTGGATGGATATGACAAAGATTTTGTGATTTACCTTGGTAAAAAGTGATTTTTCAGTCTTTACCATGGTCAATTTTGGTAAAAAAGTAAATAGGGATAAAGCAGGTAAAGAGTATCAAAACAAGTCAAGGAGTATCAGTAAGAAGTCGAAAAGAAAACAGCCAGTACTAAATTACGAGAAAGACAACAAGATGCTAAAGCATAGGGCCTGCCTCCAGCTCATTCCCAAAAATAGGGACAGCAAGCCATCAGTTTACTTTTAGCTTTTATCTTCAAAATCATCTGTCTCTACTTTTATGTAACATATAGTTAGGCTTCCTAGATTATATCTCTCTTTGTTAAGAGATATTTTATTGTAAATTTTTATATAAGTACTTCCTCATTCGAAGTACTGAGAGTGGATTTTTAGACATTTCTATAGACTTATTGTTTTGGAAAAGAAAAGTTGTTGGACAATTCTTGTATGGCTAGCTGGATGAAGAAATAAAGCAAAGGACTTTTTACATGATTCATGTGTCAAACATTAGACAAATAAGTATTCTATATCTCATATGTTATTGTTTTCTAGTTTAATATTTCAATTGTGTTTCATATCTGAATATTAAAACGAAAAAATATATTTATGAAAGTGCTTAAGTGCAATATGTCTTTAAAATCGTTTTTATTCTAAATGTTTTCTTTTAAACTATCATAAGCTATGAATACTTAATTTCTCATGCTTCTTAGTTTAGCATTGTGGTCATTTAACAAGAAATTCTTAGTTGTTTTTTATTAGTGATCACCCAATTTCCCTCTTCTTAAAACATGTTGAAGGATTCTTAATTGCCCTTCTTCCCTTTTAAGTCCATTCTATCCTTTCAAGTTACCATTTGTTCTTTGTTTAGCTATCTTGCCCCGTGAAGCCCTCTTTTGTTGAAAAACCTAATCCAGTTAAGCCATCTCCAGTTGACTCCATAGCCCAATGGCCTGAGGTACTATGTTCTATCCATCTGCTCCAGAATTCCACCACCAAACACAATCAAAACCCCTAAGCTTTCATAACTAGCCTAATACCCTATAAAATAAAGCTAAATCTTAAAGAAAGAGCCCTCTCTAAGTACAAATTGGTTAGATTCTATACTTAAAATTTGGTTTATGGTTACCTCGGACCACTTTTCTTCTTCTTACAACTTCAAGGAAAATCTGAGTGATAACATGAGGCATGCTTTGGTTACTTACCAAAATCTCCTTTAATTTTTATCTTTGGGAAGGATATTGCTATTGATGGTCATAATGACATTGATAAGGCCAAGCGGTTCATTGAGAAAGTTCAATTGGTGCATCAAATGGTTCAAGAACAGTTGGAAAAGAGCCAAGCCAAGTACAAGACAAGGCATGATAAGCATTGTGTTGATCAAAGTTTTCAAGTTGAAGATGAAGTTTGGCATTACATTAGCAAAGAGAGGGCTTAAAAGAGAAGGTAAAAAGTTGAAACCAATAAGGTATGGACCTTTTAAGATTCTAGAAAAGATTGGTAACAATGGCTTCCATTTGTATTTGCCTCCTTATATGAAAATGTATGCAGTTGTTAATGTTGAGAATTTGAGACTATGTGAGCTTCTTTTGATTTATGATCAAGAAGAGTATGTTTAGATTCCTTTAATAGAAGATTTCGTGCAAGAATTTTTTGAAGAATTGCAACAGGATACTATCCTTGATAGAAGGACAAGAACTTCAAAACGAGGGAATGTGGAGTACATGTGTGTTGGTCTTGAAGGAACAAATCCAAGAAAATCTAAATGGATTGAGGTTGGAAGGGTGAGGGAACTGTACCCTCATCTTGTTCTTGACTAAAAGTAGTCTTTTGGAGGTCCAAAAGCTTCTAATGGGGAGTAGTGATCCAAGGGATTAGTTTAGTGCTCAAAATTCAAATTGCTAAAAAAATGCTCGAAACCTATACAATTGGGTAGATCTTAGCGCTCTAAATCCAACACAACTTGTTTCACTCAAAATCAATATTGTATGCTCTCAATACTGTTTTATGATCGATTTTCTAAACAACTAAAATTTTAAAATTTAAAGTTGCAGGTAGACCCATTTAACAGTTCGTATGCTAACTAGGCAGGTGATTGTGTTTATGAGGACCTATGGATGGATGACACTTGTCTCATTCTTATTAGCTCGCGTATGGCGGTTTTTATTGGTTCATTTGTTGAGTGCTAGACTAATGAGGGAGAGCCAAGTGGGCCAATCGATGGCTGCCATGTGGCCTTTCCTTATTTGACAAAATTTAGTTTATGGCCAGATCATGCCTCCATGGGATTCAAACAAAAAACCTCTGGAGTGGTAGCACAGTGCTCCACCACCACACTACAAGTGTTTCTTATTAACTATCGCAGATGGGCATTATTTAAACATTAATGGTAGCGCATATGGGGGAGGGTGTTGGGCTAATCCCTAGCCTTTGGCCACCCCAGTGCCCACGAGAATGCAAGCGGAGGGGCCAAGGGGCTAGGCCTTAGCCCAACCCACGACCACTGCACCCAAGACATTACCGTCGAAACCCAGTGCACAAGACCAAAGGCGGAAATTTTGAGGGGGTCAGTGTGAAGGCCACATGGCAGACCACAGAACTAGGGGTGCGACAAAACCAAAGGGCGCGAAGTTAGGCCCTAGAATCTCGCCCCCTATGCGGTTATATGCACCAACGTGACCAATATTTTCAGAACTGGGGGCTTGATGGTCAAATTAACAATCCTATAATTTCGCTTGTCAGACAGGATAGTAGGCCAGTTTTACACATCGGTTTCGGGTTTGGGGCATACAAGCTAGGTTTGGGCTAAATTGGAGGATGATTAGCTATGTAATTGGGAAAAAATTGAAATAGACATAGCTTACTCAATCTTTTGCCAAATGACGTGTAGAAAGAACCTAGAGGGGGGTTTTTGACAATGTTGAATCCATTGGAGACATTAGTTTTGTTGTTTGAACAATATAAAAACATGTAAACACACTTTTGAGCACTTAATGAAAAAGGCCTTGCATTGGAAGCTAGACCAGGAAATGTGGCCCAGGAGAGGGGTGAACTCCTTTATCATGTTTTGTGTTATGTGTTTCAGATATGCTTATTGTCTCTTGTTGGCTGTAAATTGTGATTAAATTCACTTATTTTATGTGTTTAGTAAATTGATCCTCTAACCAAAACACATATAATTTTCACTTGCAAATTGTTAAAAGTCTTCAAGTTTATGTATTTAGATCAAAACGCCACCCTAGTGATAGGGAAACCTTTGCTGTGGAGCCATCTCCACCAAGAACATACCAAGAAAACAAAATACCAAGACTTGAAACAAGTGGGATAGGGCCCAACTAATTGCCTTGCTAGAATGACCAGGCCTATCAAAGAAGTACGACTTAAGGAGTTTTTGATATTTAACCCCCATAGAAGAATACCATTGTAGAGACAAAGCCCCCAACGTTACAATAACTGACAAGAGACATGATGCTTCTTTGAAAGGGCTACCTCCTCACTAGTCGACTAATATGATGAGGGTGAATTGTTCCCAGTCAGAGAAGACCAGCTAAGTTCGAACTAACAAACACACACAACTGAATATTTCCACTGAGACCCAAGAGACGTGGTAACCAAAACTTAACCAGGTGAGAATGCTTGGATAACCCAGAGGTGAGAGAGGGAAGTGTGCCTATCAGAATTAGACCGAAAAAGTGCCTTGAAGCCATACACCACAAATAAATATTGGACAAGTAAATGAATCGCCCGCTTGGTCAAAACTTTGGGAGGTCGTTGAAGGAAGAACTGTGGCTAGTTCAAACAAGGGACCTGACCCAAAATTATGTAGAAATAGTACAAAAAACATGGACACCATATATGAAACAAATTGTGAAACCAACATAGACTCCCACAATAAGTTTTCAAGGGAAGTAAGATTACCCAAGGTTGCAAGAATAGAGATTTTTGAACCAATGAGCGAGGTTGACAAATGGGCCAAAGACGTAACTTAACCAACCGATCTCTGATCCAAGTGGATATTGG
>APFE031115359.1:135643-148056 GCA_000404065.3 Pinus taeda | reverse complement strand
GAAATATAGTCTCCGCATTTGCCAATGATCATTTGGTTTAATCTTAAAGGTTCCTCCTAGATGTGAAGCATTATGAACAAAGCAAATTTGTTTTTTTTAGCAATCAACAAAGTTTGATCAACCGCTTTCAAAGTGTAACAAGATGCGAGATATGTCAATGGATATATGATTGCACATATGTATTGCTATTTTCAATTCTAATTGGGAGTCACAATATATGTTTTTCAAGGTAGTATTGGAAAAAATTCTAATAGGATATGTACCATGTAGTTGTAGGTTACATTTTGGTTAGACTGGGTTTAGAGTCCAATGAAGGAATGCTATTAACCTCCATGTTCAACTCGTAGTGAACACACAAGTAGTCTATTAGATTCAGTAGATACATTTTTGCCTTCACTCAAAAATAATTCAATTTGAAATTGGGTGGGGGGCAGTCTTAGACACAAAAGAGGTCTCTATTTACAAACAATTGGAACATAACAATTTACCCAACCAATTAGAACCTATGCACAAGTGATCTAAAATGGATCATGTTATTCACTTACCTTCTTGATTTCTTTTTTGAAGTGGGAAAACCAAGGTCATGATCTTGCCAAAGGCCATCTCATGAGGGATCCTGAATTTGGTAGTAAAGATTCAAATTTCAAGTGCTTATTATTGTTCTTAAACAAATAATGTATCTTTGGGTCTAAAGCTAGAGAAAAACATGTTTTAGGTTTCCTTGTCATACGAATTGTTGAGAGCTTTCTAATGAAAAAATAATAATCATAAAATAATATGCTTTCCCCATTCTTGTAACTATAACATGAGAGTTAGGTAACCTAGTAACCACCTCCCTTGGGTTAGAATGGCAAGGGGGTGTGTAACAATAAGTGTTATGGTCAAGGTCTACATTCTGCAGCCTATTTGTCAGACTTGCCTTTACCATACATGTAAACTAGGGCATTTTCTTTTATACTCCCATTTACCTTGCATCTCCTACCTATTTTGTTACTCCATTTTAAACTCCCTCGTTATACCTAGACCATTAAGTGTTTGGTAAGTTTCCCCCCAAAGCAGCCCATTGGTCAAAAGGAAGGCTCAGGGGACTTGAGGGTTCTAGTGCATACTTGGAAAATAGATTTCTATTTAACTTACTTGAGATCGTTGGTGCATCAATTATTCAACATCCTTTATCCTTGTATCCATTTTCTACTCCCTCTTCAAAGCCTAGATACCATCATCACTTCAATCATGCTCGATTCCCTCTTCGTCTCATCTCTTCTCCTTTTCTTGAATTACTTCCCAAACATTGATATTTATGAATGGATGCCTTTCCACGTCTCCATGAAACTATCTTTTTCTCCTCCCCCACAATCTCCCAAAGTTAAAATTGTCTTTTGCCTTTAATCCGAAACCATATTTAGGCACCCTTGGGCTGTGAAGACTTGTAGATTTTTAAATCTATTGATTTTTAGACAATTTTAGAGAATGCTATCATTCCTTCTATCATACTAATTTCCATCATGGTCTTGTCCCTAATATTTGAATTGATAATATTTTTGGGAATTCCTACATTGGGATTAAGGCCTTTCGCCATCACACTATTACTTACATTTATTCCATCTCCCCCTTCCTCCGAAGTGTTTGAACCCTCACTAATATTCAACCAAAACCCATCTTTAGACATTTTGGGGCTCTAAGGTCATGACTTTTTCTACTTAATTCTCTTTTAGAGAATTTTAGAGAACAATATTTTGCCACATAACCATAAATATGGCATCCAACACGTGGAAAAAGCACCATAACATACTTAAGAGTTTGAGAATATCTCCAACATGGTCAAGCGTTTGAGAATATCTCCATTTACCAATCTTGGTGTCTATAACTTCAAGTAGTCCTTCCCTTGATTCCGACTATACTAAAATTATTGCAATGTTTTTAGATGAGTCCCTCGATAATTTTTCATCCATCTCTATAAAGGATTGTGGATTGTAACCTATTTCCTTAAAATTTCTAGGAGTTCACACTCCAAGGTGTTAGCTATAATAACCAATCATGAAACAAGAGACACATATAATTATATGCATGAAACCCTTGTATGGGAAAACGTACTATATAACCTTTATTGTGTGTGTTTATATTGTACAATATGTCACAATATATAATGATAGGTGACCATAACAATTATGTCCAAATTAGATTTTTAGTTCAAACCATTTCCTCAACTTGCTCCACAATATCTCCATGAATTTCTCCATAAATCTCTTAAGCAATCTTCACCCCTAACATCACTCATCTCTTTAAATCTCTCATTCTTATGTAGACCTCTATGGTTGGTCTACTTCATTACATTTTCATTTCACAATTTAGATATTGAATATAATTCACAAGTAGGGGTTATTCCTTCATATTCCCCCCTCAACGAGTACTTATAACTTTTTCTATATTTACATGTCCTTTGAACTAATCCCATCTTCATCTTTAGTATTTTTCACTCCCCTTATTTAGCGCTTTTATTTTATATTCAACTTTAGTCTTGTACTTGCAAACATAAATAATATGTTTTTTGAAGCCCATATAAAAATGTAACCATCCACTAAAACACACGGGTCAATAGACATTTTATCTTTTGGTTCTATGGGAAACCTTTTCATGTACATGTTCAACAACATATATTTATACTCGTACATTCAAATCCCTCTTCATCATCAACATTCATCAACTTTGGTTTTCTAGCTTATCATAACCATATCTTGCATTTTCTTAGATTGCCCTTAACCATACAAACCTTGGGTGATTTCAGCGTACCACATACATACATTACATCAAGTGGTTTGGATGACGACAAACCTGTTGGAAAATTAAAAGTGGTAGCTTATTATATCAATTTTTCTTGACCTTAAAATTTGCTTGTGAATTTACATAATCTTCTTCTATTCTTTAGTTAGATATTTTCATCAAACAAATATCAAGAATGAAACAATAAAAATAGAGGACATGAAAATTAGGCTCTTAGGCAAGGCAAAACCTGGAAAACTCTTACCTTCTTATATAATCTACTTCAAATGAGACACAAAGACCGAAGTCCTAGATCAAGTCCTCCTCCAAGTACCAAGTCAGCCCTCTCAAGAAGTCCACCCTTGATCTTGCTCCAACCAACTTCAAACTGCAACTTTGACCTGCCAGCTTCAATACTGCAACTCGACCTGCAATCTTCATCTTGCAACTTTGGCCCTTGTTGCTACTACATAAACCCTTGTACAACTTCCTATTGAGACCTTCCTAGAGCAAGACAACTCCTCCCAAGGCCAACAAGGTCAATATAGGGTATTATTTCTCCCGGCAACAAGATATTGCACTTTGTCTTACTTCAACACTGTCCTACAATTTCGACCCTTCTTGGAAGCTGCATAAACCCTAATCCTTTGCATGTGTGAGAGAGATTGAACCCAAAAACAAGATTTTCATCCTTCTTTCTTCTCCTAGACCTTCACTCTCTTCTTCTTTTGTTTCCCAACTATAGATCAAATGTTTCCCTTGAGATCAAACTTCTTAGTGAGTGGATGCCAAATGAGGTCGAATTCCTCCTTTATATAGCCATTCTAAGGATCAAACCGACTTAAAGTTGCCATAGCCAACTTGTACTTTTGGAGTTTCCATGACTTTCTAGACTCAAAACAAATATTTTTCCAATTACATTTTGCCCATAAGAGACTTATAAACATGACGTTGAATCCTTTGGCTCATGGCAATAAATCCTAAGACCTAACAAACCATAGAAGCACGAAGAACATGCGTTTACCTGGAAGACCATCAATAAGAAGCATGAAACCCATGCTTTAATAATAATAACTTTTCCTTTTCTTCTTTTGTTTGTTGCATATTGAAATGAGTACAACAATTATGAAGACTAAAACTAGTTACATTTTCAACAAAACCTACCTATCTCAAAACAAGTGGTTATTAAACACCACTTCATCTCTCATGAAAAGCAATTATTGAGCACCACTGCTTCTTAACTGGGGGTATACTTGCATCATCAAGCATCACATTGATTCAAGTGCATTTAATTTAATTTCCCTTTAGGAAAATATATCCCTTATACAAACATTTCATTTCCACATCAAATACATTAGGAATCATTGAGCTTTTTAAGGATCTTGTTTTCTTTGGATTCATTACATATACACTTCATTTTTGAACAAATGGCACTCTTATTTACCTTGCTTGTGTCCTTCTTCTTGCCTATATCTCCTTCTTCCTTTTTCTTATTCTTTCATTTTCTCATCTTCCCTTTGACTGCTTCTACTGCTTCATTCTTTTTTACTTCTCAAGTATAAGGGTCCTTTCTATCTATCATCTTCTTCTTTCTATATCTTGCTTACAATTTTCTCTATTGTCTTCTTTTTTTGTGGAATCTACTTTTTAATCTATTCATATGTTTGTTTAACACCTACAATTTTCTTCATATGCATACAAATATGTTTTTGCATTGGACTGATATCAATATCCAACAAAAAAACCTATGAATTGGCCATGGTAAACTTAAATGATGCACCAATGTCATGATTGACATGACTTCACCTTAGACTTTAACTTTGGCTCCAGATTCTAAACATGACTTTACTTATTACTTGACATAATTGTTAGGGTGCCAAGTAACAACGATCATGCACCCCAGACTTCACTTTGCCTTTAATTTCTCATCAAACTTCAACCTTCATTACAACTTTAGTTTCGACTTTGATGCTTCCATAAATATTTTTATAATAAATTCTTTGAAAAACTTGATTTTGCTTTACAATTGATTTTGGCTTTTGCTTGAACACTTACATCATCTATCTCATGATTTCCACCTTAAAACAAGTTTATAAAGATTTTGACTCAAAGGAATCCATGCCAAAAAAACGAGGTTATTTGCAAGACCTCATTACATACAATGATATATATTCATTCGGAAATTACATTAGCTTTTTTGAACCTCCTTTCCACCTCTTTTTAAATGTTTTCACTTTATCCAATATTTTGTTGTCCCAAATATTTTAAAAAATATCTTCCTCTTCACACTTCTTCTTGCTCGAAAAGAGCAGCTCAATATCTTTTTTACCATGGTGAATCTATAACTCATTGGAGTAATCTAGGCGAGGCCTAATATCAAACCTAGCGACTGCCACTTTGACACCAAGAGTATATCCAACAGCGTGTAAGCCAAATAGGAATTTATGACTTAATAAAAGATAATACTCCACAAAAGTGGGGGAGCCTACTCCTTGAGCCTTATCACAATGAGCCAAAGATGTCCCCTCATGGGAATTAAAATTGGGTGGAAGGGATAACATCCCATTGTGCCAACCACTCAGTCATCCCACAAGGAGACAAAAAGGACAACTCAAAATAGTAACAAAATGAAATTATAATGTGTGGGAATGCCCAAAAAGTAATAATAACACACCTCTACTTTTTTAAAGTGCATTACCTTCTTTTCATTCGAAACTTTGTGTTAATGGAAATATAAGCTTATCTCCTATGTGAGATCTGCCTCTCCATAGTTCACAGATGGTTAATGCAAGAATGAATAGTTCATTGGAGCCTTTATCATGACTACTTCTTTGTCCATCAAGCATGTATTCTCCAATTTGCACACACTTAACAAATTGAATATCTTTAACTTGTCTATCACACAAACTTTTGTATTTGTTGCTTCAAAACTACTTCAACGCACTCACAAAAGAATTTGAGAGGTGTACATTTTGGATCTGATTAAAAGGAAAGATGACAATGCTTTCCTCAAATTATACGATGATTCACATCCACAAACACATAAAGGATAGAGCGTGATCTCAGTTCTGAGCATCCCTGACTATAATAATACTACAAGTAACAATCCCAAGGTCATACTAAATTTATGCTTATTTAATTATTGCAATTGACTTTCCATTTACTATTAAAAAAAATTGTCATGAATCTCCACCATCAAAGCCTTACTCTCTCCTTCATCACTCAAGCTCTG
The DNA here is from genome assembly GCA_000404065.3 of Pinus taeda. Taxonomy (NCBI): domain Eukaryota; kingdom Viridiplantae; phylum Streptophyta; class Pinopsida; order Pinales; family Pinaceae; genus Pinus; species Pinus taeda. Next base: position 142,064 of record APFE031115359.1, on the reverse strand, counting down.
ATGCCAAGTTTTGGCTATAATAGCCAGTCATGAACAAGGGACGCAAAGAATTATATGTAAGAAACCCCTCTAGGGGGGATATATTGTAACACCATTCCTCCTTATATGTTTGTTGCATACAAGTAGTCACAATACATAAAGATAAGTCACCATAATAATTATGTCCAAATTATATTTTTAGTTCAAACTATTTCCTCAACTTCCTCCATGATATCTCCATGAATCTCAAATCTTTAAAGTGATCTCCATCCCTAACATCACTCATTTCTTCAAAGCTCCCATTTTTATGCATACTTCTATGGTTTATCTACTTCATAAAATTTTCATTACATAATTTAAACATTAAATATAATTCACTAGTAGGAATTATTCCTTCACAATGTTTATCCTAAAAGCTTTACCCATATGGTGTAAGTAGGTTTTATTCCCATCCTTAGTTCTAAACACGAGGACCATCTCCTCAAAGATAACATTAAAGAGCTCCAAAATGATATATTACTTAGAATTCATCTTGCATATTTTGACGATTTGAAGGATAATGACAATCCTCATTCACGAGTTATGTTCAAGATTCAATTCTCATAAATGAGCTCCCAAGTACGAAATTTCTTTCATAACCACATATCCTATTCTATTGATTACCTTAAAATTTTGATCTTGAATTTTGCTTGCTTCCTATATTTTTTGTGCATACTACAAGTTTGTTAGGTCCTATATATCTAGTACTATTTGTGTCAATCTTTTCAATGCCTCGATTCCTTCTTTTTGCTTCACTTATTTGGTTGTGGTGGACTAGGATTATGCTTTCCTCGTGAGCTCTCTTGACAAATTCCTTATATTTTTCTTTTCATCTTCCAAAACATCATGCCTTATCGTTATGTATTTCACCTCTTCCATCTTGTCATCTAGAGAATTTGATGCAATGGCCTCAAGGTACACCTTATCATGCTATTCTTGCAGTAACTCTCTCTCACTGGATTCTCTACTTGTGCTTTACAAGGATGTCTACATGCTTCTAGAATTTCATCCATAACCTCTAGCATTTCAATCATGGCCACTCTAACTTTTCTAGTGTTAGGGCTTCAATAATCATATGCTTAATGATCAACATGTCCTATGAACATCCACCTTGGTTGCCTCCATTTGTGTTTTTTCCTTCTTCTCACATTCTCTTTTTACCATGACTCCAAGAATTCTTTTTATCTTTTTTCCCTGTAATAAGTGAAAATGTTGTTGTTATATTGGTCACATTGTTATTTTATTATTGTGTGATTTCCAGAGCTTTAGACATGCATGGGAGCAAATTTTTGAAACATGTAAAGAGACCTTACCCTACGTTCTTCGATGTGGCTTTGTGGACTTTTGTTCCATGCTTTTAAGTGTCAATAACTTAGTTTTTTAATCTTTCCAGCATGGTAGTGCTCTCCTCTAATTAGTTAGCCAAAATTACAATGGTTTACATTTTTCACTACTTGCTCCATCTTCATTTGCAACACATCTCTTTTCTTTACCCTTTGTTTGACTTGTTCCTTAACTTATAGATTTTGAATCTGTAGTTCCCTCATGTAATCATCATTTTCCTTAGCTTGCTTGATATCTTTATTACTTTTTTGGTTATGAGTTTGGAAGGGTAGGTCCATCTTCAACAAGTCAATGACATGCTACATCTAAACCTCACCCCCTTCTCATACTTCTTTTGCCACGAGGGATACCCAGGGCATATTGAATATATCTGCTATATTACTTCCTTGTCTTAAAGACTCCACTATATAGTCTTTCCATTAGATCTAGAATTCAAACTCAAACTATAAACTAACTACATGTGTAGTGGCTAGTGGATTATACATTGTGCTAGGCCTAGGCTACAATGTGGTGAAGATACTAGTGTGGTCATTAAGAGGTGTTGTAGTGGGTATTGAGGGAGGCACTCCCTTGGTCAGAAAGTCTATGTGAAGTTGCAATAAATCCTATATAGTTCTAAGTACTCTATGACCTAATAGATATCCATTTACTATTTCTCCTTGTTTCTCGTCATCTTGGACTGTTACCCATCTAGAGTGCCTTTTAAGGAATTCACAATTTCTCTTACATACTCCATTGTCATCCCCTTCTTATTGATAACCCTCTATCTTGTCAAGCTTGGAGTCCTAGACTTTCTTTTTAGCTATAGTTGTGACGATGTCTTGGTTTGGATTTCCTGATGTCTCCCACCTTATCTTGTGCCCTAATGTGGTTCTTCTTGTAATGGGTGAATGAACTACATGCCAATCTATAACAATGCTTCTTCCCTTTCGATTTCTTATGTGCCTCAACCAAACCTCTTTGAATTCAACCCCTTCGAGGGCATAAAAATGGGTCTTAGTGTCGTGGTACCTAAGAACAACCTAGGTTGTGTAATCAATGTCCATGTTTATAGAGATGGTTGAGGGGTGGTCAAGGTATATGGTGGATGGAGTGTGCCCTCCTTTGTTGTCTAAACGTGGTGCACTCGATGAAATTATAGTATCCATGAATTGAGCTTTTTGTTGTGTTGTACAAGTACCACATGCTCCTAAGTTGCATTGCAAGTAACCTTAGATTGTGAAAATGCATCAAGTTTGCACATTCGTCGACTTCTAGATGCAATTGCAATTGGAGGAAGGGGTTACAAAGGTAGTCCCAATATTGGGTCATAAGCCCTTTCTTGGTCAATTAATGAACCCCTATTCCTCTTTGTCTCTGAGTTATTTGAGTCATTGGACTCTTATGTCATTGCACTTCCTTTTGATAATGATTGATTTCTTTTCTTTTCCCACCTTTCTTTGTCCACATAGACCTTTCTCTTTATGGATCACCCAATGAGGCTTGGTGTCAGCATGAACTACAAAGTCTCCACTTCTAGTTGTAGGTTCATACTACCATCTAATAATTGCAATCTCATTGCATAGTGATGTTTCCCACGTCAAATTGATAATGCTTGCCATGCATGTGGCTTGATTTTTTTTAAGTAATTGTGTATATCAAAATGTGTAATACAATCTTGACTCTTAATTGTCCCTTCTCTCAAGAATAAAACATACAAACTGATTAGTTAAAAATTATGCAACTTGATAAGATGGCTTGCTCTACTCCCCAACATAGATTCATTTTAGCATGTATCTATTAAGCATTGAGAAGGATACAAAAAATAATTTGTTAACTTTCCAATGCTTAAAAGTTTTGAATTTAAGCTAAATCAATATTGTCATTTATCTATTTATTTTTATACATTAAATATCAAATGAGAAAATTATTTCGATTTTATTTATTCATATTTTGTGCATAGTTTACTTTTGTGCATAATTTACATATGAGATTATAAATTTCTCCTACCTCAGGGTTGCAAGAACATCTCATTTCTTTTGTCGTGATATGTGTACAATGTCCTCTACTCCTAAAAGAAATCCCAAACTAACCTTATCAAGATACACTTTGTATTTTAATCAGCTAGACTATGGATTAATCGTGAATTAATGTGTTTTACATGTGGCCGACTTAGGTTCAAACTTCAACAGAAAGTCAACTAGGTTATGATATATTGATAAACAAATATGATCATAAAGTATCATGTATATTTCATTGGAACAATTCATCATAACACATCTTGCAATATTATGAAATATTTTACTATGCAATTTATTATATTGGATTTTAGATTTAATATTATAACTTAACACTCAAAATTATGGACATAATTGACACTTAAATGAAAGAAACATGATCCCCGATGGCAGTGACGAACACTGAGGTTACTCTGACGTGTGTGTCATGAAGGTGAACATCTAGCAGATGGTAAGGAGGATTGTCTCCTTGTCCTTCCATTACGTTTGTTGTACAGGGAAGTTAACGATGCAATGTGCAATGTTTCATTCCGTCTCTTCACATTTGAGAGTAGGAGAGGGCCATTGATATATGGTGCCTATCTAGCTTCAAGATTGTTATTATGCTGTGTCGATTTGGTGGTTAGTTATTTGAGGTCTGAGCTCTGGTAGTCTAATGAGCTTCTCTAGCCTTTAGTTTGTCTGGGAATGGTAGGGATTCTGCCACCGTCGTTTCCTCCTTAGCCTCTGGCTCACAAAAGCGCTAAGTTACTCTCCCCCCACTTAGTTTCTTGTTTTATTCAGAGGTTTGAGTGATTTATGCATGGTTATTAGATCGACCTTAAAGCCCTTTCTTGCGCTAATAATTAACTCTCTTCTTGGATGCCTTCTGAGTTTGTGAGGGTGTCTATGTCTCCTGTCAACCGATTATCTTTTGGGCCTTCTTATCTTTGTGGCTTTCCTGTGGATTCCTACGACTCACTGTCGGGTAAGCAAAAATTGGGTATGGTGGTGAGAAAATTGTTTGAAGGTGTTTGTGGTGACAGGTTACCAGTTTGGGTTCGTACCTAGTGTGTTTGTGGTTGGGTGTCGAGTTGTTCAGTCTGCGACTTTGCTTCTAGGCGCTTCCTCTGGTAGAGGCAACGACAAGGTCTTAGCCTAGTTGGTGTGTTTTCTAGCTATGGTTTCACTTGTAATTCCCCCAAGCTGGAGAGCACAGGTCAACAATTCCATGAGGTAGAAGTTTGGTAAATAATTCAGGGTTGCTTGTTGCTTTGTTGGATTTCTTGGTGCATCGAGAGGTGTTATTGTTTTCTGGTGTTTCTGTCTTAGAAGTGTATCCACGAGCCTTCACAATGCGACCTATGCGACGTACTTCCCGCTCCAAGCCCCAGCGGAGGGGAGCTTTGGCTAGCCAGGGAGGGTACTGTAGTGAATCGAAGGTGGCAGTGATGGACCGAGTGACTGAGCGTTCAGAGCAGGATGTTAGAACAATTGGAAGTATGGTCTGTGCGACCTCAGGGGCCCGTGGTGGCAAGGGTGGTGTGAGAGAAGCTTGGGGTGGCCGTGTAATGGGGAATGGAAACAAGGGTAGTGGGATGTGTGGGGTTGGAGCTGATGGGCGAGGCTGTAAGCATTGTTCTGGGTGTGCAGGGGTTGCTCAATGACAATGGTGTTCCAAGGCTTGTCAAGACCTGGTATAGTCCATCCTGGATCACCTGGAAATTTATAATAAGGCTAGGAAGGAAGAACATGAGGCTGTTATTGCCATGCTCAACCAACTACATTACTTTCAATGCCATGTCAAGGAAACATTCATGGTGGTCTGGCATGGTCAGAATCTATATATGAAAAGGTGGAAAAGTTGGAAACATGGATGGCTCACTTTGATCAACATCTTCAGTGTACTTATCACCCCCCTCCCCCTCCGGGGACTGGACTAGTTCTATTTTTCTTCTACATGTGTTCTACTAGTTCTATTTGTCTTCTGGTGCTTCTGGCTTGTCAAGTTGTGGACTGTTTCTTTAGTTTTGTTTTTGTTTATTTGCCATATGCTGTTAGCTTTAGTCAACAGACCTAGTAAGGGTGAGACAACTTGTAGTTTGATATCTATGTACTCATTTTTTTTATGAATGAATAGAACCTCGGTTTACAAAACAAAATAAAAATGAAAGAAACATGAAATTAGACACGCCATCCACACAAATGATTACAAGATGTGACATAGGAAACCCATTACAAGAGATAACCCAACTAGAAGGTGAACCTTATGCTTTGCTCTTTTTTATTCTTTGTCATGAGATTGAAACACAAAGAAAGGGAAATCATCATGGAGTTGCCATGGACATTGAGGCTTTAATTGTTGCTACAAAATCTTCTACCTCCCCCATTCTGCTTCAATATCCCACTCCTAAGTGCTATAGTAAACTCTAGAATAATAATAATGCCAAAATAATGGAGCTCCATCTCTCCTTGTCAACTCACTGTTTAACATAGCCCAATAGTTATCTAAAGTCAGGGTTAGGGTTTTCACATGCCTGAACTCTCAATTGATGTAGGATTTCGAGCCCTTTAGAATATTCTTAAAGGTTCATATGTGACTAGCCCAAAATGTGTGAGTATTGGGGGTAGATGTGACATACACTTCTTACCATGGTGGTTGCGCTAAGAGGCGCTCTCCAACCTAATATGGAAGAGATGTTGTCATGTTCTATTTAACATTTTGACTTGGTCAAATTACATAAACATAAAAATAAAATAAAATTTAAAAACTCTCGAGCCTAATATAGGAGAGATGTTGTAATTTTTAACATTTTGACTCAGTCAAATTACATAAAAACGAAATAAAATTAAAATCTAATAAACAAAATTAAATCAAATCAAATCAAATTAAATTAACTAAGAATAACATAAAGATAAAATAATAAAACAAGAAATAATAATATAAAAATAAAATAAAATAAAAATAAAATAGCCAATTTACCTTTATGAAACATTTTGGCTCTCAGTTTTTGTAGGAATTTACAGGGTAAGTTCCTCAGACAGAACACCAGAAGGACACCGCTCACAAACAGATCACAGAT
>APFE031115359.1:108453-134471 GCA_000404065.3 Pinus taeda | reverse complement strand
AATCCCAATCCAAAAATATCTCTTTTTTTGTATTGCAGTGTCTTGTAGGCAATGATTTTGTTAATGTATTTATAGTCTTTATGTATGAAAAAACATAACCTCTGCATAATTGTTGTTGTCCTCCAACATGAGAGTGTCTTATCGACAAAAATTTTAAATTAAAAAAATAAAAATAAAAAATAAAAAATTATAAAACATTTTTCATTATGCTTCTTAATTTTAACATTAAATAAAAAGAAGAATTATTTTTTCTTTATTCCATTTCAATGATTTTGATTCATGTATCTATAGTCTTTATGTTTGAAAAATTAGTATGTATTATAGGCAAAGTTTTAAATTTTTTTTTTTTTAGAGAATCTCGTTTCAATGATTTTGATTTATGTATCTATAGTCATTATGTCTAAAAATTTAGGCCTTACTTTTGTTTAATTATTGTTGTTCTTGATAGTGTTTTATAGGCAACCAAGGGATTGTGTAAAAAAAAGAAAAAAATGCAACAAAAAATACATCTACTTATTGTTGTCCTCCTGCATAAGAGTGTTTTTATGAAAGTGTATTAACTTCTTCCTTTAAAACTTTTGTGAATGATCTTTATGTTTGAAAAATTAGGCTTTATTTTTGTATGTCTTGTTGGAATTTCTAAGGCTAACTATTAGAAACCCTTCATGTACTTCTCTGATTTATTTATGCCTACGTGTTCTGATTAATTAACAAGTTATTTACCATGTAAACACTAAAAATAAATACAAGTACATGCTCAATACATTACAGATCATCAACTGAAGGAAACAAAACAAGCACACAAGTGACACCGTTGTTTTTGGACCAATGTTCCCAAAAAAACCCAATGCAGGAAAACCGGTGCAATTATTTGAAGATTTTATTATTATGCAGTTTCTGAATACAATCTGGGTGCCAAAACCGGCTCACCCAACAGAGAATAATCTTGGTAGTAGTACCTCTCTACTCGGAAGTAGATATTCCGAATGAAACCTCGGATAAACACTTTGACAACTCCCCGCTCCAATTTGCCCCATGAAAATCCCAGCGTCTGCCTTTAGGGATTGCGTCAGCCCTTCCTGGACCAACGTCAGCCCAATAACCTCTGTGTCAGCCTCTAGAGGCACTGTGTGAGCCTCTAGAGCCTCTACGTCATCCACGCTGGCTCTCTGAGGCACTGCACAACTCTTGACTGCCTCTGCGTGGGCTCTAGCTCGCTATACATGGCCTCTAGCTGGCTTTGCATCCCTTTTTCCCAGCTTCTGCGCTGATTCTCCCGATACACTCTTTGCCTCTCTATTTCTGTATTCATTGCCCCTCAGCTGCAACTTTGATCACTCTTTCGACTTCCTCAGCAAAACCCTACCCGAGAAAATCGAAATCTTGATCAACTCGGTGTGTTCTCCAAGTGACCCTTAAGCCTTCTCTTATACTTTTCTCGTTGACAATTCAATGACCGAGATTAAGTCTCTAATCAACAGCTAAGATTAACTCTGGCTTGATCCATGACTTTTGGACCTTTCTAACACATTTTTATATTAATTCCCATTAATATTTTATTTTCCCTAAGTCTTAGGGACTCCATTAAAAATATTAATTATTTTAATATATCCCAAACTGTTTGAAATCTACCCAAACCATTTCTAGGTATTGGAGATCTCATGTGCTTTAGCCTCTCCAACAATTTTCGTGGCTATAGCACATCCGATGCTACCCCAAATTAACATGTCTTATAGGCAAAGTTTTCAAAAAAATTGAGGGAATACCATTTTAATGACTTTGAATTATGTATTTATAGTCCTTATATCTGAAATTTTTTGCTTTATTTTTATATAGTTATATATTATGTAAACTAGTGTAGATCCATCTTAACTCCGGATCTATCAAGTGTTGAGAGGGATCAAATCTCTCTTGGTGCAAAGCTTTACTCAAGTTCAATCTTTAAACCTCTTTTTTGAGTGCAAAGCTTGAGAAAAAGTTTGTATCTCTAGAGATTTGATCCCTCTATGCACTTTAAATCTAAAACTAAAATAAATCTACGCTAGTCAATATAGTAGATCAATTTGTATTAAATGTAACACCATTCATAAGTTTTTGGTATAAAGAATAACATTGAGGTAATAAAGACTAAGCTTACAAAAGCATTGAACTCCATGTCATGAGGGATCTTTACTAGATCATAACCTCTCAATTCCTATAATAAAAGATTAATAACATGGATACCTCACCAAACTCCCTCAGGTTAACCATATCAATCCTACATATGGATTAAAGATATATATCTATAATATTTTTTTTTATTGAAATAATATACCCTCTTTTAACTTAAAACGATATCCACATGTGATATACCCAATGTACCAATCCATATCCACAAGGTTTCAAACCTTGCAGAAGTAGATAGTTTAAATGACAGACCGATTAGTTACAGGAAACAAATCGCAACGGTTCGATCCAGGCCCCTCTCCCATAAAAGAAGAAGGTGCCGCGGATTTCAAAAGAGCACTAAACCAAAGTAAAATTTCCAAACGCTCCGTCACTTTTACGATTCAGCCTTCATTGTAATGCAAACACACAGTGTAAGTTATAGGGCGGGTTCTCTGCGCCTGAGAGGATTGGGCTCCTTTGCCTTTCAAATTCAAGCTTCTAACCTGAATCCTGGCCGCCGGTTTTAGTGACTCGGAGTGATTTTTCAGTCTTTTTCTGTAAAAATTGCTGTAGCAGAAGAATCAGCCATGTCTACCGCTGACAATGGCGAAACCCCGGGTACCACCAATCAGGATGAAGAGAGGAGGCCCATGGACCAGGGTGCCCATCTTAATCTCAAGGTGAAGAGCCAGGTATGCTTTAATTACCCAAAGTTAATGTTCTCGGTTCTAATTTCTTGGCGTATAATGTGCCTTTGCTGGTCTATTTTGGTGGGGCTTCCTTCATTTACTGCCCAGGTCTCAGGGGTATGGCCATTTTTCTAAACAGAAACGAGGGTTAACGGGCCTGCCAAAAATAAGGAGAAAAAATATATGGGAGGAAGAGTACTAAAGAGGGATTATATTTGGATATTAAATTGGAGGGTTAGCTGGGCAAGACAAATTTTGGGCGATATGACAATCGCCGTTTTCAGTTCAAAATTTGCGTTCCTTATTATCTATGTTAAGCAATTTAATTTAAACTCTCTATTATGGATGATACGTTCCACGTTTTCGTTTTAAGTTGCCCTTAGCTAGATTTTCGAGGAATTGTAAATTATACTCTATTGTGAAGCGGCCTACGGACGATGTCTGTAACATTATTTACCCGCTAAAGATTAGCATTGCCAGCATATAGGGATGTCAGGTGTCTTCTCCTCTGTTCTTGCTATCTTGTATGGATGTCAGGTATCTTCTACACTGTTCTTGGAGCATATATGGATGTCAGGTGTTTGCTCCTCTGTTTCGTGCACCGAATCTCTCTTGTACTTGCACCTTCGATATATAACTTTTAGCTAGATACTTTGTTCCTTGTCTCTTTTCCTGATTCGGGTGCTAATCTGGCATTCCCACGTTGTATTTGCACTGGATGTACTTTTTTAGTACCACTGACCTATATTTGTAGTTTATCTGGAACATTTCATAAACTTATGTTATCTTGTCTCCCTTATCAATGGAAAATTATGTATTGCGGTAATGCATTCAAAGTTGCGAGTTTGTGGGATTACTTTTTATTTTTTCTGGTGCCTAGTTTGTGGGCTCGTTCTTTTTGTGGGGTCTAGTTTGTGGTTGAAATTATTTAGATAAACATTTTTAAATGTACATTTGAATAATAAATGTGATATATTAATAATTAGAGTCAAAGCCCTCTCTGTTTTATTTTGCATTCATCAAAACTCTCAATGCGAGATAAACAGCATTCCTCAGAGTCCTCCTTTGCAGACCAGAAAGTGTTGTTTCTTTCAAAATTTTCAACTCTGTCGTGGAACTAATTGCAAGTTTTGTTTGTGAGGTTACTGGTAAGCATTGCAGCTGCGCACTGTGGGCCTTCTTTACAGCTACAACTTCACCTTGTAGATCTGCACAGGAATGGTAACCATTGTAGGAATATCAACTGTGTAGGAAATTCTCCAGCAATTGTTGCAAATTGGAAAGTCAAATATCACAATCCTTTTCCTACATTATAGAGAGAGAGTACCTCTTTGTATCAATGCACTTTTGGGTGCATGGAATAGGTACTGAGCATATATCACAACCACTCTTCTGTGTTGAGTGACCTTGAGATCCTTGCACCAGTCCAAAATGAAATAGACAAAGCTGTGGAAACTCTTCTCATACTAAATGCATGGATGCCTTTGACTCCCTCTTGGTTGAAAGTTGATATGATTGTAGATGTAGATATGAATTTGTATTTGGATATGGCCCTTTTGCTAAATACCTAGAAGAAAATATAATAATTAAAAGAAAATCATATTGGTTGATGCAATGGTTATGGGATTGATAGTTGCCCTTCCAGTTTCAAGGGCTTTTGAGGACCCTAATAGCTGTGGGTAGTTATTATGGGGAATGATGATGTTTTTGTCAATACCCCTATAAAAACACCTCTTGGAGTAAGCTCCTATCTGCTATGGGGTGTTGTTGTCAAACCCTTTGTTTATGGTATAAGGGATTGATGAAATGGTACCTTTATTTTTATTTGTAAATTTTTAAAAAATGATATGTCTTTGAATTTATTTTAAAGGGGTTCATGACAGAGTATGTTCTTTTATTTTTTATTTTTATTTTTTATTTTTATGAAATTATACTTTTTAAACATCTGTTAGCCTCCAAGGGGCAACTTATTTGGCAATCACTATGTTATGAAGTGTTATGTAAACTATGAGATTCAAGGTTGCTGAAGGGGCATACTTAGGCAACTAGAGGTATAGTGGTAGTGGTTGCAATTGACCCAGTGTTACACGAGTATGAACTTGGCCCAGTTGTCGATACCTCTATTTAAAATAAAGGAAAAAACTTATTTTATATGTTGTGGATTTGTTGTAGTATATTTTTGAATTTTAAAAAATAAGTTTTATATGCTAAATTTTTTAAAATATAAAAGTATTAAACTATAATAATTTATTTTGAACTTTAAATTTATTATAATATTTGATTGAAATACAATATTTATAATATAATTTTTTATTTATTTTTTAACATCATCGGTTGCTATATTGCTTTTCGAAAAAGGGGGAGATGGAAATTGCTCCCCTATAGTACATAATTATTTGCCGAGTGAAGCTAGGAAAGAGGGATTTACAACAACAAGATCCTCCAGGTTCCCGCCACTTAGGCTTTGAAATGAAAGCTAAACTGGAATATATCCTGACAAATTGGAGCGCTAAAAGACTACATTTGTAGAATGTTATCTATCAATAATGAAATGGTTGGTATGCCTGGCTATGATAAATGGAAAGAAGCCTGATGTGCCTGTTTGAAACGCCTGGTTGATCTGCGCCAAAAGATGAAGAGAAATATTGTATCCCTGTTTGTAGTGCCTGTCTGACCCGCATCAAAGAAATAGCTGAGAACAGATCCTGATAAGAAGAGGCTTGGAGCGCTGTCTTGGTGGCTCTGTTCTTTGAGCGATGCAAGAGGAATATGCTGCCCGGAGGGAGGATCATTGAAGGAGGAGCGTCCAATATTTCCAGAGGAAGGGGATTCTTGAGATAAAAGATTAAGATAGGTCCGCAGGAACCGGGCGCTCAGTTGAACAAAAAAGGGAAAAGGAAGAATTAAGGGAGAGAAGGGGCTGAAATAGGGGTGCGGGTGAGGCAGGGCCTAAAGGGAGAGAGGGAACGGTCGACTGACTGATGTCTCATGCAAATGGATTACCTGAGTGCGCCAGATCCCTCTGTATGTCTTGGTCACAGTGAGAGATTTATAATTCATTGGATCTTCCATCATGTCAGAACTTACAAGCTTATTGCGAAGTTGATAGAGGGAAAAGCTTTTCACAGTCATGGCAAATGGTGATAAGTCTCCACTCCATTGCAAACTAGACAGCCCTGAGGTCTGGCACAAGCCTTGTTGGCTTTTTTGTCAGCGTTTTTGTTTCCAGCGCAAAATATGATGAAAGCGCAGATCTTCCAGAGGTTGAGCTAGAATGTGGCAGCGACTTAAAATTTGCTGGAGAAACACATTTATGGAGTCTCTCTTCTGGACCATTGAACTAATAACCACTGTCGAATCTCCGAAGATGAAGGCTGCATCTGTACCAAGCTTCCCAATCTGAATAAGTCCCTGGTATAGGGCCATGGCTTCTGCCCTGTTGTTGGAAATATGGCCGAGACCCCATTCATATGATAAAACAATGTCCCCATTAGCGTTAAGTATCACTCCTCTAGCCCTTGTAGCCCCAGGGTTCAACTTTGAAGCTCTGTCGAAAAAAAGACAGTACCTGTTGCAATTTTGGATCCAAGCAGCAAACTCATTTTCTTTGAGTCTATTTTTCCAATTGTGAGGGACAACATTTTGCCTGTTGCGAGCAGTGCTACCTATCTACTTGCTGTTGGTTTTGTCCAACAAGTGACCAATAAAGCTTTGTTCTTCCACACTGAGCTCAGTGATGCCTACATTCCTCTGGTTCTTAGCGGATATGATTTCAAGGGCGAGACCCTTTGCTTTGCTGCATAGACTTCTGGAATTCGAACCCTTTTCCTTAAAAACTTTTCGATTGCGGGCCAACCAAATATTCCATAACATGGTATAAGGTAGAATATCCCAAACCCTCTTCGCAATGCTATTCTTCCTTCGCTGCCATGGGTAATTCTTTTTCCACTTGTGCAGAATTTCTCCTATGGTATCTTGACTGGTCCACGGAGTCTGATTGTTCTGAGACAGGTTTCCCAACATTCAGTGGCGAAGGGGTAGTCAATAAAGAGGTGGTGGATGGATTCCTCAGCAGCCAAGCAGTTGGGACAGCGAGAGGGGCCGATAATTCCACGCTTTTGCAAGTTTTTGGCAGTAAGAGTTTTCCCTTTGAGAAGAGTCCAGATAAAAAATTTGATTTTTGGGAGGACCTCAGACTTCCAAACAGCCTTCCAGTGATTCCAGATTGGCATGGATGATCGCTGTTGCAGAGGAATTGATGGGCAGCCTTAATGGAATAAGCAGATCTAGAAGGGTCCCAACTAAATCCATCTGAGGTATTCTTTTTGACAGGGGCTATACTATGCAAGTGAGATTGGAGAGCTGACAAACTATCTTTGAGATCATTGGGTATAACAGGGAGGGACCATCCAGACCATAGTAGGGATGAAAGATCCCACTGAGAGATCTGATCCAAATGATGGATGCCAGTTCTTTCAAAAAAAGAGAGGATGGGATTGACCCCAGCTTGCGTATTAATAGGTTGCTGTCCCATGATTTTGTCCGCTCCTATATTGATGCTTGCTCCTCCCTTAGGAATTTTGGAAGTATTTTGGCCAATTATAGGAATTGCTTTTTTGCATAAGCGCCAGATTTTGGTGGAATCTCTGTTGGGGATGTCTTGATCGAGGAGTTGATGCCTTGGAAAATTCAGATATTTAATTTCCAATACCCTTTTCCACCATGCAGGAAGGCCAGTTATGAATCTCCAAACCATTTTTCCTCCGAAAGCTAAGATAAGATATCTGGGGGATCTGATGCCAAGGCCACCTCGATCTTGGGGCCGAATTACTTGCTTCCAGCTGATCAAATTAAACTTCTTTTTGTGTTGCTTCCCTCCTTGCCACAAGAAATGACGGAGGATGCCTTCCATTTTGTGAAGAAAGGAAGCATGGGCTTGAAGGAGAGTAAATTGGTATAAAGGCAAAGAGGATATATCGGATTTCAGAAGGATAAGGCGACCAGCTGGGTTAAGCCATATTGAACTCCACTGCTGTACTTTCCTTTTCATCTTATCGATTACGGTGTCCCAGACTTCTGCGCTCAAGGGCCCTGTGCTTACAAGAATGCCCAAATAAGAAAAATGAGTCCAGTCATAGTGGCATGAGACCCCAAATGTTGCAACAATATTATGAAGGACCTGCGATGTTGTATTCCAACCGTAAATACAACTTTTTTGCTGATTGGCTAGTCTGCCAGAATAATCCATGAATTTATCCAGAAGAACTTTGAAACGCTTGGCTATTGTGATAGAAGCCCCTCTAATTAGCAAGGTGTCGTCTGCAAATTGAGAGTGATTTATATTCTTGACTCCATTTCCAAATTTTATTCCTGTTATGAGACCGACCCTCCGATGGAAATCCAGCGCTTTGCTAAATGATTCAGCCATTAGAATAAAAAGATAAGGTGAGAGAGGGCAACCTTGTCTTAGACCACGGGAGGATTGGAAAGCTTCACCTGGTCTGCCATTTACAAGAGGGGTGATCCATGGCCCGGAAATGCAGGCTTTGATGAGGTTAAGGAAGCTTGCATCAAAATCCATCTTCTTCAAGACGGCTAAGAGAAAAGAGTGCCTCACTCTATCAAAAGTGTTGGCCAAATCAAGTTTGAGAACAAATCCCTTCTCCTTCCTGGGCTGGCTCGAGTGAATGGCTTCTTGTACTAGGACGATGGAGTCAGTGATATGTTGATTTGCTAAGAACCCCCCTTGATTTTCAGAAATGAGTGATGGAAGAAAGGGTTTGAGGCGAGAGGCGATGACTTTGGACAGGATTTTGTAGGAAGAATTACAAAGGTATATAGGACAGAATCTGGCAAATGAAGAGGGCCGGTTTTCTTTGGGTATGAGGGCCAGATGAGTGGCGTTGGTGTACCCCCCTATTTTGCACTTTCGCTGGATCCATTTTAACATTTTTATCAGGTCTTTTTTTATGATTCCCCAGAATGTTTGATAGAAACATATGGGAAAACCGTCAAGGCCTGGGGCTTTGTCAGGCTGAAGAGCCCATACCATTCTGGTGACTTCTTCCTCATCAATTTCTTTGGTTAAACTGTCATTTATTTGTTTACTTATCTTTGTAGGCAGATGTTGTAATAGCTCAGTATAATCCTCCTGTTCTTTAGTTTCTGTTAGGAGGTCTCGAAAATGCTTTGTTGCTGTCTTCCGGATAGTGTCCTGGTTTACTTGCTTGTTGCCTTCAGCATCTGTAATGGAGCTTACGCTATTCCTTATCTTTCTGGCTGTTGTTTGTTTATGAAAAAACGTTGAGCTCCTGTCTCCTTCCTGCAGCCACAATTGCCTCGATTTTAGCCTCCATTTTAATTCCTTTGCTCTCTTAACTCGGCACAATTGTGAATAGAGGTCACTTTCCTGTTGTTTGCTTTCTTGGGAGAGGCCAAACTCCTCTATCGCTCTTTGCGTGCTGTTGAGGTTGTTTTTAAGCTCCTTTTTTGCCTCTTCAGGCTCTGTGTAGCTCGTTTTGGCCCATTCTTTAATTGCCTGTTTAGTTTTTTTTTTTTTTTTTTTTTTTTGTTTTATTTATTTATTTGTTTATTAATTTGGACTCCCAGATGAATCCTGGGGACCCTTTGACATGCTGTCTCCAGGTACTGAGGACGATTTCAGCCACTGCTGGAATGTCATTCCAAGGGGCGCTATACCTGAAGGGACTAGGCCCAAGATTGCTGTGGTTTTCCAGCGTTAACGTGATAGGGAAATGATCTGAGACAGGGCATGTCAAAACGCTAGCGTATCCAACAGAGAACATGGACAATAGCGAAACGTTGATTAAAATTCTGTCTAATCTCTCCATAATATTACCTGCGCCAATCCTGCGATTGCTCCATGTGTATCGCCGATTTTTGGGTACAATTTCCATAAGATCAAATTCTTGCATGATGTTTTCCAGATGTGTTCTATAGGGGTCAGAAGTGAAACTGCCGCCCCTCTTTTTGTTGGCATGGAGGATAAGGTTGAAATTGCCTCCCAAAATAATGTTAGTACTCCCTTTGTCGATGCTGGACTTTAGATCGCGCCAACAACAATCCTTATCTCTGTAGTGGTTGGGCACATAAATATTGTAGATGATTACAGTTTGCCTATCTTCTTTGTTTTCCAAGACTGTTTCGATCCAGTGTTGGTTGATGATTGCCGAATTACAGTTCCATATGTTCTGGTTCCAGATAGTGGCTATTCCTCTTGAAGCTCCTCTTGCTTCACTGATACTTCCTTTATACTGATTCTGCTATTCTATGATACTGTTCATTTCCCTCTGACTTTGCTTTGTTTCTTGCAACAAAATAATTCCAGGTTTCTCATGGTGAATGAGATCTCTAAGGGCTGCTATCTTGGAGGGGTGCCCAAATCCCTTACTGTTCCAAGACAATATTTTAATCATTGTAAATGTGATGTCCGTGGTGGTGCTCGTCCCCCTTGTTCCTTGTTATCTGAATCTTTGTCATGCTGACCCATGATGAAAGATTCTATGGGTGTCTGAGTTCCCATAACTATATCTTTCTACGTGTTCTCATCTCGATGCTGCTTGGCGGATTTCCTACCCGGTCCAGGCTTCTTGAAGGTTTCACTAGATCCTCCGTGGTCTTTGGAAGAGCTCCTGGTGATTCTGTTTAAGGGAGGATCCAAAGGGGCCTGAGAGGAGATGATCAGGGGCAAGGTGGATTTGGAAGAGCTTTGAGGGAGGCCTTCATGAGAAGGGGGGTCTAGGGGTTGGATTTTAGGGAGAGAAAGGATAGAGAAGGGATTAAATGAAGGGGGCGGGAGAGGGGAGCGGGGGGGAGATTTGGAGGGTGTAGGAGAAGAGGGGGAAGGGTGACCTACTGCAAAGATTGATGGATCAGCTTCAGAGGTAACTTCAACCAGGGAGGCAGATTTCTTTTTTTTAACCACTTCCCATTGTTCCTCTTGATGACCGTTTTCTACATTAATAAGCTTAGTACATCGATTTGCAAAGTGGCCGTATTCGTGACATACCTTGCACTTGAATGGGATCTGCTCGTAATCCAGCTGTTGAATATGGCTCCAGTCGTCCACTTTGAGCTTGGTGGCTTTAGGGAGGCCTTTGCTGAGATCCACTTCAACACAAATCTGGGCACAAGCTTGCATGTTGTCTTTTGGCTCGCCTTCGATTTACATATTTACCAACTGCGTTCCCAATGGCTCGAACTGAATCATCCCCCAAGCAGTGAAGGGGAAGATGAGGGAGCCGGACCCAGACCGGGACTGCATTGGCGACATCTAGCTCAGGATCGAAATCAGGGGTCCATTTGTTGAGATACAGGCCCCTGGAATCCATGAAATAGGGTCCGTTTCTGAAAATTAAATCCTTGTCTTCTTTGGATTCAAAGTGAAATGTGAAGTACCCTTTCCCGCAGAATCTGATGGATATCTTCCCTTGTATTTTATCAGACCAATTTCTCTCAACCCATCTCTGGACAGTTTTCGGGTAGGGCCAGAGGCCCGTAAACTGACCGATGAGTCCTTTTTCTGCCAGTGAAAGAGCGGCCAAGCGAGGTAGGGCAGGAGGCAAAAGAACTTCTTGAAGGCCGTCTAATTTCTTGACAAATTTTGAGACAACAGGACACGGACGCTGAGGAGGCAATGAATTTACTAGGTTGGAGAACGCTTGTTGAACGAGAGGCAGAAAGCCAATCTAATGCGCAGCAGGACCCTAGGCAGCGCACACAGGTTCAAAGTTCAATTTGGTGTGGGGTACTATAGAGTACCGCCTTTTGTTTGCATTGGGGCGTCGTTGCGGTCGAATTCGTGACCTGCGTCGTGGTCTCTATGTTTTTCACCACTCTGCTACAGAGCACAGATCCCTGCAGAGTTCTGATGGGATCCGGTGCATTAACGCTGGTATGATCGCACCCTAAATTTTTTATTAATATATGTTATATTAATATATTGCTAGTTTTTAAAATTTTAAATATCCACGTCCATACAATTTGGCTCACAAAGGCAACTCAAGAATTTCCATGACGAGTTTGTTTAATTTTTTGTGTCAGAATCCTTCAACGCAATCAACATATTAGGTTGATTATGAAACCTAGTTTTTATTTGGTGGATGAAGGTTGTTCAAGGTGCAAATTGACCTTGACATTCCATTGTGTAATGATGAAATTGATGTTAAAGCTCCCAACACTTTAAGAATTGTTGCAACATCTTCACATGATGAAATTAACATGACGATGAAGAAAGATTTATTTTACTACTAAAATCAGTACCAAACACACTTTTTTGTGTGAAGCACTTGTGTAGTAAGTATGCTTGACAAGACTCCATTAAACAATGGAATGTTTTAAAGGCACTCTTTAATGAGTTGCAACAGCTTCAAAAGGTGAAATTAATTTGACGATAAAAAAATTATTTTACTAATACTTAAATGTGTACCAAACACACTTTGTTGTGTGAAACACTTGTGTAATAAGTATGCTTGACCAGACTCTGTTAAACAATGGAATGCTGTAAAGATACCCTTTAATATATTATTTTCGTTGGATGTCAAGATGACAAGTGTGCTTGTATTGGTATGAAAAGCTTGGCCAAATTGTGCCAAAGTATACCTTTGAGTTCCATAACATGTCCATTCATATGGACATTTATGATGATGAGAACCTAAGATATTGAAATCAAGCATATCTAAAAGTAACTTAACTAGTAAATAATCAATCAAAGAGGCATTTTGTCTAGTCAAGATATGTAGAATAACATATTTAGGTCAAAGAATGATTGGTAGTATTGGTGGAACTATTAAACACAATCTCAATGTCAATTATTTTTCTATTCTTGCACGACGCTGCCACTTTCAAACTGAACTCATGTTAACACTTTTCACTTGATTCGACCTTTTGACCGAGAGTTGGAACTTGGGACCAATGAAAGCCCTCTATAATATATCCAGGGCTTGAGCATTTACCCAAATATGCCGCTTTGGTCTGATTCATGATCATTTAAACCTCCTGGTGACTGGTGGATCGATATTGGCCTAGCACTCGACGCTTAGCTCTCAGCACCCTGCGACCTCAGTTGTGACAACATGCTGTGACTGTCGAACATCGGATATCGGTTCACACCGGACCGCTCTTGCACTTGTGTTTTAACTTCCTGGTACTTCCGTGCTTAGTGGTTCACTTCATTCTTGCACTCTTGTGGCCCGATGGGCCCCATAATGCTATAAAAGTCTGTGCTTTCCACTTCACCCATTTACCTTTGAACTCTAGGGAAAGATTTTAACAATGCAAGACGTTACAAAACAACCTCTTGGCACATATATCAAAACTTTTGTACTTGCCACATCATGCCAACATGAAGCAATCACAAAGTGCTGCGTGTGCCCTTTTGCCAAGTAAGTTGACACATCATTTATATGTCGCATTGGCTCAAGGGTGGCATTTGTATACTAAATTGGACTCTGGTACTTGGTGCCCTGGTACGGGTCCCACCAAGCCACATCATTTGCCATTGTAGCATACACATCATCCCATGCACCCAATCAGAGCATGCAACATGTCGAACTATTGATGTGTGTCTGCCATGTGTCACTTGCCAACTATCCATTTGACCACCCAAAAATGCCAAAAATGAGAGGCGGCCATGTCATTAACCTTTGCCACCTAGCACCACCTGGACTTGCCACATAATACCAGCCTGGCCTTAGTATTTTGGAATGGAGCTGCACTAAACCATCTTTAATTCCAATTAATGTCATTAAATGAGGATTAAGGACCATGATTAAGACCGACCGTGTTCACGGTAACTCACGATTTTTATGTTATAATGATTTTCATACTGGATCACTCTGTGTGGGCTTATCCTAATCCTCGGCCTACTGGAGGCCCTTCTATTGGGCCACATCTATATTGACATGTTCTTGTGGGCTCTTCTATCAGGCTGGCTAATTTTGATCCCCACTTCCTAGGGAAGTTTATAAGCCACCAGCCTCATACCAGTCCCTGCTTCTGAGGAGGTATATCAGCCCCTGGCCTCATATCAGTCCTCGCTTCCCGATGAGTTCTATCTGCCCCCGACCTCATACTGTTCCCTGGTTACTGGGGAAGGCTATATCAGTTGTTTATACACAGTTTTACCTGTTGCAGTATCACCAAATAAATCATTTGTGATGTAATTGAGTTAGTCAGTATCGGAGATTTACTAATGTGCCAAGGCATTTCTGCTTATTATGCCTTTGTGGACTTGGTTTGCATATAGAAAGCATGAGGTTTGGCTGCTAAGTCTGTTAGGCCAGTTTCCTGTGCTTTGTATTAGCCAGCTTCAAATTGCCAATAATCATGACACATGTAATGAATTTTATAAACTGGTTATAGTCAAACCCTTAATGATGAAGCTCTCCAAAGCAGCATGAAGAATATTTTTGTCGGTTTTGCTTGTTTGATGATGCACCTTAATCCATTGGCAGTGTTAGCACTCAGGAATGCATATGATGTTGGTGTTAACTTTGACATCAATAATCCATCCATATTGACATTATCCTTCAGGGCTTTAATATACATTAATTGAGGTTATTGAGATTGGCTTCCTTTAGACCTCATGCATCTCTGAAACTTCTTTGGTCTTGCAATTCATAGAGTAAGTTTGTACTTAATTTCTTTTCACATCGAGTGGCCTTTTAACCATATTTAGAGAGGTAACGGCAAAAAGCTGATAATTCCTGTCCTCAGCCACTTTTTCAGCATTGAAATTGATGTTTCGATTTTGCATTGACATACATGGACCTGCAACATGGTTGACATTTGGAAAACTGAATTCCTATTTCAACTTGGCCTAATTCTTTTATACCAAGGAGCATTCTAACAACTTTTCTGAGAAGTTCATTATGACAAGATAGCTGGTCATTGTGATGGCAGCAAGACTCTTGGTTATCTTCACATGCAGTTTTATAAGCAATGGATGCTTCTTGATGTCAAAATACATAGTTGGCCTTGTGTTTATTTTGGCATAGTAAACCAACAGGAAACAGCAGTTATACGCTTACCTGTTTCTTTGTGATTTCGTTTGTCAGGATGTACCATCATACTTGTTTACCTCGAACTAAGTGCCTGTTTATATTTGTTCTTGATCCTTTTTTCTGAAATGGTTATCATGGTCACCTGGAGCATGATTGTCTCTTGAACCCAGGGTAGCTTGGCTTTTGGTTTTTGCATGTATAGTGGCACTTTGACTTACTGACATCTATTGTGTCTAAACTGTGACCCATTGAATTACATTAGTTACACATTGAATTTATCCCACTGCATTGTAACATCGTTACAAAATATGCAATTATGTAGAAAGAACAACATCATTAGTAATGCAGCAGAACAGTAAGAGGAACATCAGAAGAAAAACATGCACACAAATAGACACCAGGATTGGTCGGAGACCAGGGCAAACCCCCACAAGGGGGAAAGCCTTCCAAATTCTTCTTCTATTAGATTGTCATCGAAAGTTCAATAGAGGTACAAAGGATACAAATATTAATCAATACATCAGACTACCTAGGGTCTATACATCTTGTTCACAACATTGTTTGTGAACAAGATTTATTGTTAATGCTGTTGCTCAATACTGACATCAATGGCTTTAGAGTCGCTTCATAGAAAGATTATTACTAAACTGTGAGGAACAGAGATGATGATGATACCAGACAACACACTGTCATACCATTGTAATACAATACCACTGCAGACATTATATATATGATGTTGATTCCACTGCTCAGCATATACCATTACTTCTCTGGCAAATGCATTCTTTCGGCAGAATCGAGACCATATCATATTCTGATGAGCTGAAACCATACCATACTCTAATATGCCAAAACTCCGCAATACTCTGATATGCCGTGATTATAGTTCCAAGGAACCACGCCAACAAGATCACAGAACGTTGAGTCATACATTTTATCTGAGAATCAGTGAGCAGACATGTCATACCAATACAGTGTTGTTGTGCCCAAGGTTACTTAGGAGCGGGAGCGGGAGCGACATTTTCAGAAGCTCCCAGTTTGGTGCTCCCCCGCAACCCTGATCAACTTGTGCCAATGCTGTTCAATACTAATATAGTTCTGCTATGCCAATGCTGTTCACGTCAATACTGTAAAATTGTGTCAAGAGCGAAATTATTTTCCAAAGTTCCATGACCAGAGGGAAACCAAAAACACCATTGCAAGAGACTGTAGCCAGTGGAGCGAGACATAAGTGCTGTGCCATAGAACACTAAGTTCTGTGCCATCTGTGAGAACAGAATTGCCAACCCATGCGAAACACAGAGGGGTCAAGCCAAGCGAGAGAGAGAGAGAGAGAGAGGTGCTATGCCAACCAGAACACTCGAACAGAAACAAAACCAAAGACTGTCGAAAAACGATATTATAGGCAGAAATGCAAAATTCTTGTCATGGAGAGAAGCGAAACACTGATCCATAAAGATAGACGAAACCCTGAGCCAATCCTTTATTCTTGCGAAAATTACAGAGAGAAAATCTCATGCCATACGAATTGCATTATCCAATTGGGAATTTATAGATAATTGATGGGGACAAAAGGACACGACTTTTGAATGAGCTGACCCGAGTCATATGAAGCCGATATGCAATCTAGGGGCAAATTTGAATTTTCAAATTAATAATTTCACTTGCCTAATGGTAGTCTTAGATTGAATTCAAATTATTATATAAGATTTTTCCTTTTAATATTTGATTGCCCAAAAATAATATTCTCGTTTGACCTTAGGACTTGCACTTTAGGGCTTATGGAATCTATGGAAATTTATCCTATAGCTGCGCAATTTTCAACATTTTGGAAGGCCTCTGAGTACAATCATTATCTTGCCCACTTTGTATTTTTTTGTTTTTCTTTGACGTACTCTGTATGTATTGTTATGCACACTGTTGTACTATGTTGAGGACTTAGCACACTGTTGTACTTAAGTTGTAGTTAAGTTGAGAATTTACCCTTTACCCAACATGCCTACAACAGAGAACCATCCACCCTTTACGCAACATGCCTACAACAGAGAACCATCCATGGCTTTACAGGAGATGGTCCTTCCAAGCTTGTTTTAGCTTTCAACTTCTTGCTCCTCTTGATGTTAATTTCTAACTAGTGTTGGCTTCTATAGCACCTACACATGCTCATGAACAGGATAAAGGTGAACAGTTTGGCTTGGAAGATGGATCCTCATAATATTTTTTGTTATGTTTTTTCTTTTGTTTATTTGTTTATCTTTTCAGTTATAGTCTATTCAACTATCCTGAGAGCCCACATGTATTAACTGTTATTTTTTGTATTGCAAGAGAAGAAGAGAAGAATTAGTGGAATAGAGTTCCCATCTCTTTTGTTTGCCGTCCTACTCAGTTGTTTGCTGGACAATGTCTGTCAAGCATCTCTGCTCTCTCAGAAAAAGGCTTCATGTGAAACACATAGGACATATAATGTATCTGACAGCATTATAGAAGTTAAAGGTCAATTACCTTGTGCCAGACATGTATGAACACCTGTGCTCTATGTCTATGAAAGAAGAGGGGAGTTAGCATAATGGAGTATCTGTCTGCCTCTCTCTCTCTGGTTTCCTTTATGCCTTCACAATTCCTCGCTCAACTTGACATACAGAGCATTTTTGCTTTCACAGATACAGCTTTGTATGAAACAGATTTTGCACACATGTAACATTTATTACAAGGCAATCGAAGTTGATATAACCTTTGTGGATTTATATTGATGGCCATACTCCAGTCTGATTGAAATGCCCTGCTTATCAGCAACACTGTAATCATTGATTCATTAGGTGGCTAATACACCTATAGATCCTCTCATAACATTATGATTCTTGGGTTCATGGGTTGTATTCTGACTTTCATCAATTATCAGGAGTATTAGGTCTCAGCTGATAGTTCTAATGTTGCTAATCATTTGAATTTAAGTCAACGAATTGTATTTGTGTCTTATCTACTCCATGTCCCAACCAAAGACACTGTTAATTCAGGATAGATTAGTGATGGAGGGGAGAGATATGAGATGTCCTCTATTCTCTTACTGAGTTTTCATTTGTTTCTCAGATGTCAATGACGGCAAATGTGTGAGCTCCTGAGTAAAATTGTGTGTGTGATTCCTTTGTCTGCTTGTAAACTATTTTATTGGGCATTTCAAGGATTTTGTAATAGTTTCATCTGATGATGATTTAGAAATTAGAATAATCCTCAAGCTTTTGACTTTGGTCAACTGGAAGGAAGAGAATGTTTCTGCCTTCTTTTTGTGTAGGTTTTATTGATATATTGTAAATTTTGATACGGGATCCTTATTTATCTGTACATTATTCCCAATAAAGTAAAAAAATGAAGTTATAAATTTTGAGTGTGTAAAACTCATGTGGAGAAATTCTGTGCTTCATAAAAATTAATTATTATAAAATGACTAATATGGAATAGACGTTATATAGACATGCATGGTTACCCATGATACTTGAGTAGGCCATTGCAAGTTGGTGATTATAAAATGACTAATATAGAATAGACGTTATATAGATATGCATGTTTACCCAAGATACTTGAGTAGGCCATCACAAAATTTAAGTGGAAAGTGGCTACCTTTTAGGGTGCTTGGTGGTGGTTTATGTTGTTATCTATGTTTTAAAGGGAAGGTTCCACAGCTGTTAGGGATGTGTTCCTTGTGTTCTTTAGCATCCCAGTGTTTTCAGCATCCTGGGCAAAGTTCCTGGTTGGTGAGGCCATCCAATATGGGTCATTGTATGATGCTCTGCACTTTAAATATTGGTGGGGTGGTCTGGCTGTTTCTGCTTTCCATTTAATTTCTTATTCTTTTTTTTCAACATTGAAAAGAAAGAAACCAATCTAAAACTTTTTGAACTGCTTGCGAAAGTGGATTGAGAACATGCCTTAAGGATGTGTATTGTGTTGGAAACACTGAGAAGGGTGGTGAATCATTGTTTCTTTCAATTTTTATATTATGCCAGTTAGGATTTTATCACAAGTTAAACCAGAACACTAAGAAGTAGAAAAACAACATGAAGATAGTGAGGACTCCAATCTTCTTTTACAAAAATTCAGGCTCCAACATGTACAACAAAATCTCTAACTTCTTCAAGGCTCCAACCTTGAATGAGGACTACAATCCTCAAACACAAATCCAGGCACCGACCTGGCCTCGATGAGGACACCAATCCTTTTAGGCCCCAACCTAAACAAATACTTCAAATTAACTTCTCCAAGATTTTCCAAAAACTGCGCCAAGGATGACTACCAAAGATGGCTTCAAGATTGCTGATGAAGGACATGTACAACAAAATCTCTAATTTCTTCAAGGCTCCAACCTTGAATGAGGACTACAATCCTCAAACACAAATCCAGGCACTGACCTGGCCTTGATGAGGACACCAATCCTCTTAGGCTCCAACCTAAACAAATACTTCAAATCAACTTCTCCAAGATTTTCCAAAAACTGCGCCAAGGATGACTACCAAAGATGGCTTCAAGATTGCTGATGAAGGATTCACTAAACTCTGCTCCAAATCTTCAACAATGCTTTCAAAAAGGGCTGCCACAAAAGCTCTTCAACTCTGCTCCAAGAGTACTCAACAATGCTCCAAAATAACTGCCCCCAAGGATGCTTTCAAACTTAACCCAAGTCAGCTTCAAAGATCCTCCAAGGTCTGCACAAAAATTCTTCAAGAGTTCCTTCAGAATCTGGTACAAAGTCTGCTTCAAAACAGTTTATGGATTGCTCAAAAGGCAGCTGAACCGACATGTCTATTTCAGGCGGGTCGACTTGGACAGAGGCCAGAAATAGGTATATTTTGACTTGAAAATTCAATTTCTCTACAATGGGGAGGAGTTAGGAGGCATGCAAATACTCGTTGGAAAGAGCTTAAAGTCCTCTTTAAGCCTATGTAATTTTCTTCTTCAACTGGAATCCTTTGACATCAATAGCAATTAATTTCTTTTTACTTTAGATTTGCCTCCTGTGTTTTAGAAGGAAACCTCATGGGGAAATTCAATGGATGCTTCCCCACATTGGTTGGTAGTGTCCAAACTCATCATCATAGCCTAACATGCCTTGCCCAGGGGATTTGAACTGGGGGCTTGCTGTTATGGAACTAGCCAGATGCCCATTAACATAGGTGATGATTGGTTGAGCTCACACCTTGGGCTATCTGTACACTTTTTGTTACTTGAATATTCATGTCAAATAGATATATGATTTTATGTTTTCTTAACATTAAATGAGTGAAATTTGACATTGTTTATGTATGGTATGCCATGAATCATGATCCTGTTCATTATTGGCAATGATATACATACATTCTCCCTAATAATGAGTGAATAGGTTATTTGTCTGTTACTGTGTCTCATATGTGTGCAGCACATTATATTTCTAATAACTGATTTTGATATTCAAGGCTTCATATTTCCAATTGGTAGTAATCCAGTTTAGTGTTCAGTTTTTTTTCTTGTTATAGAAGAATCTAGGTTCTTTTTTTGGTTAGTTGGTTCAATCTAGAGGAATTGGCAACTACGATGGGTTCATACTTGTGTGATGCGAGGTTGATTTTGACATACTATAATCTCTAGTTGCACTACATAGTACACACACCCCCAAGTATGACACATGGGCTAACCGAGGTTTGAACCAGTGATGTCACAAGGAGTGCCTTAACAGTACACTATTTCTAAATGAACTACACGTCTGGGGATGCTATGGAATATTTGTTCGCAAAAAATAATATAGATATGTTCTAGATTTATAAAATTTAGTTTCAATTTTTTAATATGTTTTCTTGTTGCATTTGGCTGCCCCCTCAAATTTGCGGGATATCAACCAGCTGTTTGGCTTTAGACAGCATTTCTTTTTCTCTTTATTCTATATATTTATGCATGCTGGAGGGGATCTATCACGGGACCATAATATACTTACACTTGTAGAATATTTGGCAAGTCTTAATGAATTCCCAAAATCCAAATTGCAAATATATGGGGACACTAAAAAGGATTTAATTTATTTTGTAGAAAATTTGTGTTTTCTTCATCGAAAGACTAAAACAAACCGGTTCGATGCTATAGAATTGGCAAATCCTTTGTGGAAGTAAATGTAAAAATGGTCCAGTGGCACATGTTAGCCCCTAATTTTCTGACGCAATTATTGAATTTTTACTTGCCTTTCCTATTCCGGACTCCAGAGAGACAACTTGTTTTGGTTAATATTCATTTTCTCATCAAGCATTCCATGTTGCAATACCAGATTGATTAATTTTATGCCGAGCACTAACAATCATCGAACAATCAATGATTTACCACATACAGGATGGAAATGAAGTATTCTTCAGGATCAAACGTAGTACTCAACTGAAGAAGTTAATGAACACTTACTGTAATAGGCAATCTGTTGATTTTACCTCCATAGCCTTTCTGTTTGATGGGAGACGTGTACGAGGGGAACAAACTCCTGAAGAGGTAAGATTTTTCTGTTGTATGTGTTTGAGTACATGCTTCCTTTTTACTGCTATTGGACTATTTTCAGAAATTGGCAGACCTAACAGATAATGTTTCTAAGGAATATTTTTTTAACTGAACAACATTTTTTCTTTGATGTTTAACAGCTTGGAATGGAAGATGGGGATGAGATTGATGCCATGCTTCATCAAACAGGAGGCAGGCGTTAAAGTGCTGAACTTAGTTTCGGCACGTAATATTAAGACTTAATTAATGTGCTCGGAGATAATATATAGATGTCTTTGTATGCAAAACCTTGCAATAAACAATGGATGTGAACTCGAAGCTGTCTTGATTGCCTTTTCTCTATTATGGTAATATTCTGCTGTACATGTTTGGCACATAATATCAAATCTTTGGCGTTAACATCTGATTGAAGTATGCTCAATTTTGTCAATGTTGGTTTCATTCTTGTGTTTGGCCATAAATTGAGTTGTTTGAAGCAATGTTTTTAAAACCGGAACCGGTAACTGGACCGGTCCACCTAATGAACCAGTTTACCTACCGGAACCGGTCTAACCGGGACTGGTTTGGTCTAAACGAACCGGTTTTAAAAAAATACATTAAATAATTAATTTTTAATGAAGCAAACTATTTTTAAGATGTAAAACCATGATTCCAAGCCAATAGAGACAAAATATGCAAAGTTTGCTCAAAATGGCACCAAGTGCAATACATATTATCGACAAAATAGCAAAATACATAAGAAATGAGGCTCTAAATGGCCTATAAAGTCCAAAAACAATGCTGCAAGCTATGAGGCCATTGGCCTACTACAAGTCTACAGTGTACACATGATCAATCATCAAGTTCATCACCACTACTAGACACAGGATCATCATTAGGAGCTACATAGACATCATCTGGTTCAGAGTCTGAGGATGCCTCAACCTGATCTGCAACCTCAGTGTCAATGCCACCATTGACAATAGAAGTGGACCTAATGGAAGCACGAGTTTGTCGACCTGCATGACTAGTGCCTTCCATTGGTTCTTTTCCTTTCCTTGATGCCGCTACTGATCCTGGTTCTGATGCCACCACATAATCTGCTTCATCTCCTGCTAAAGCCATGTCGATATCAAAATCAGCCTCAAACACAGGTTCTTCAGTCTCCTCCACCCATTTTGATGTTGGGTCAATATCGTCCAACACAATGGGATCTAGATCAGGAGTTTTGCTTATCATTTGGAGCTCTGATTGCATTTATTTTTTACCCCCAAACCATGAAATCCTGAAAACCATTAAGTCTGCTGAATTTTGAGTGAAATCTAAAATTCTAGTTTCTCCATATGAAATCTGATGAGGTTGAAACCACTCTCAAACACCCTGAGTCATTTCATGGTAATGTTAAAAATTTAAGTGAAAGTGACATTTCCTTTAATTTTCATTTTCATCCATTTCCTTTAATTTTCATTTTCATCCTTTTACTTTAAGAATTTAACATTACCATTAATTGCCAATATTGTTAGGGTTGAAACACTCTTAGTTCCCCCCCAAAACTCCTAAAACACAGTCAGAAATATACTTTTTTAACTTTACAGTGGGCATGCCTAAAACCGGCCGGTTTTCACTGGTTAGGGCAAAAAAATGGAGAAATGGGCATTCAAACCGGGTTTTTTGGCCAGTTTAGACCGGCGGGCTTGCTAACCGGCCGGTTAGACCGGTAACCGGTTTTTAAAACATTGGTTTGAAGTGAATTATATTTCTTTTCTTTGAATTGTAATTGCAAATACAGGTGTTCAGTATTAGTGTAATGGTGTGGAGATGCGAGAGGAGAAGTTGTGCAATGTGGTTGTAGGATTTTAGCATTTATCACTTTAACTCTGCTGCTTTTGGTGTTAGGTTTAATCGTAACCTGAGCAATTCATAGGTGCATGGAATGCTACATAAAGGATCAACTCTTTGTAAGATGCTGTTTGCATTTTCAGTGTAGGGAAACCTAAAATTGCAGTATTAGTTACTTTTGTTTTTATTATCAGCTAAATGTTTAGTTGGTTGTTGGCATTGCTAACAAATCTCGAACTTTGATGAAGATACTGAATGCATCCACATTTTTCCACCGTCTTGACAAATTATTTATGAACAAATCTAGGTAAAAGGAGTATTGAGTAGCTGTGGTTCAGTTCTCCAAGGAAGGTGCATCCCTTTTATTATATTAATTTATTATTACCTTTCCTTTTTATTATGTTATCACACATGCCCATTTGATTTGCGACTACTTTCCCTCGTGGGGCTGATTTATTCAAACCATTTTTGGATTATATCCCATTTCTTTCACACAATGGTTGGGGTCATATGGTCTTTTTTGCACGTCTCACGAAGAAAGGTGATTTTGAACATGTTGTAGAGATTCTCTGCATGCTGCATGCCACACATCTCCAGAATTTCATTACCATCCTCTCGATTATTGATCTTTGTCAACTGATCTAGCTAGACTCAGCAGGTTGACCTTGTATTTCTGACATCGACTTATATAATTAATCTCTTCGTTATCAATACCAACATCGATTGATCTCTCGATTATCTTAACCTATTTACGTGCTGATCTAGTTTACACTGGGGTAGACGTAATGCATTTCTTAGATATTTTGCATCCAAAGGCTGCCACCTGTGACGAGCATTTAATGGAGAAATCACTGATCTTATGTAGACTAGGATGGACACGTGGTCCATTTGGATATTGTTGCATCCAAAGGTTGCAATCTGTGATGAGCATTTAATGATGTAATGATGAAATCACTAATCTAGTGTAGATTAGGATGGACATGTGGTCCATTTCTTGGATATTTTTGCATTTAAAGGTTGCAATCTGTGATGAGCATTTAATGATGGTAGATGCTCTTTATTGTCAGAAATGTGAAGTTATGAACCTTTGGATCAGTTAGAGGTGGGACGTGAAGAAAAGGCTACAAACACCTTGTTGAGATTTTCTGTTTAGAATAAGATAGGAAAAATCTCAGCTGATTACAACAATAGAAATTCAGTTCCTAGATTAGCTCCAGGTTGTTGGGAGGTGATTAATGCCTCCTATATTTGATGTGAGTGAGTTAATGAGGCTGTTAGATTTTCTATGCTATATAACAGGCAACCATTCGGATGTTTGCTAAGAGAGTGAGAGGTTTTTGTGAGGATTTCTTGATGTAATCTCCTGTTTGATTAATAAATTGCCGATACCTATGTTGTGTGGACGTAGCCCAGATTGGTTGGGTGAACCACGTTAAACTCTTGTGTTTTATGTGCTAGATTTATTCTGCTGTGTGTTTATTTGTTTGCTGTGCATCTGGGACCAACAATTGTTATCAGAGCTCAAGGTGGAGCGCTCGCTGTGCTGGAGCGCTGAGGGAGCTGTGTCTGACGAGCTGGAGGAGATGCCTGGAGGTGCTGCGTAAAGGTCATTTTTTTTTTGCTGCGTGTGTGTGCTACGCTGTAACACCTGCGCTGGAGGTGATGTCCGACCAAGGAACAGGAGGTGCTGCGCTGTAATACCTGTGCTGGAGGGTGATGTCCGACCAAGGAACAGGAGGTGCTGCGCTGTAATACCTGCGCTGGAGGGTGATGTCCGACCAAGGAATAGGAGGTGCTGCGCTGTAATACCTGCTGCCTGGAGGGTGATGTCCGGTTGCGGGAGCGTTGAGGTATGTTTCTGTTGTTTTTTAAAAAACAAACAAACACTTGCCGCAATTCATTAGTCTCACAGGCTACATAAGATTTCAACTCCATACAATATGTTCATTTCGTTGATGGTGAAAAAGAAACAAAGCATAATAAGAAGAAACAGGGGATGAACCTTGAAGATGATTCTTGAGAAGATTTCACTTTTGGAGAGTTATTATGGTTGATTAATTTCTGGTTTGTACATATTAAGTTTTCAATGGCCCATAACGTTTCTTGCAAATTTGTCCACCATATCTAAAAGGCGTGAAGTTAAAGGCTGAAGCACATAGAATAAATCCCTTACAGCTTTCAGTGAAGGGCATTGGCCCATTATTACTTCCGTTGTTGGTGACAGTAACTAATTCGTCCCCTGCGCCGCTCCAATTTTTTATATAAAATCTTTTGGAACTCTTCAGAAACTGTGCTAACAGTTGATACTCAATTTTTTTTTGCAACTTGGTGGTAAGTTGCATGAAACCTGTGTTTCTTTGAACGCATTATGATAAACTAGCGCTTACATTGGTGTGTAGTTTGGATGGTTGGTGTGTGGGTTGATTGCTGGCGCATGGTTGCATGAAAGGGATGTTTTGAACTGTAATTTTGCACAGAAATAAGTCAGTGTTTTGTTGTGTAAAAACAAAGGCATAGGCAATTTTTTTTTAATTGCTGGTATTTAAAGTTTGGTTTTGGAGATTATTGTGCTTTTTGATACAAAATGGCGAAAACTCAAAGTGCCTGGTTTGAAATTGAGAAGTTTAATGGCAAGAATAATTTTGAGATCTGGAAGGTGAAAATGCATGATTTACTTGTCCAACATGGCGTGGCAAAGGCGTTGTTGGGCAAGGCCAAACAGCGT
Organism: Pinus taeda; assembly: GCA_000404065.3. Classification (NCBI taxonomy): domain Eukaryota; kingdom Viridiplantae; phylum Streptophyta; class Pinopsida; order Pinales; family Pinaceae; genus Pinus; species Pinus taeda. The sequence continues at coordinate 108,567 of APFE031115359.1, read as the reverse complement.
TACAACATCACAGATGGTGAGTGGGCCGAGATGGATGAAAGAGCGATTAGTGCTATTCGACTGTGTCTAGCTGATGATGTCCTGTTTAATATTGTGTCGGAGACAACAACTGCT
>APFE031115359.1:93172-108371 GCA_000404065.3 Pinus taeda | reverse complement strand
CATCAGAAACTATTGAGTTTGATGATGTAGTTGCATCCTTATTATCGGAAGAAACAAGGAGGAGGTCGCATTCCGAAACCTCTACATCAGAAGCTATGATGGTTAGAGGTCGTTCGAAAGAAAGGCCCCAGGAAGCCGAGCGACTCACGTTCAAAGTCGAAAGGGAAGAAGAGTAAGCTAAAGTGCTGGTTTTGTGGCAAATTAGGGCATTTAAAGGAGGACTGTTGGAAGTGACAACAACAAACTTCAGAAGCAGAGTCTTCGACAGAGAAGGAGGCAAATACGACAGATACAGGTTCGACATCTGGTTCAGGTATGAGTGATGAAGTATTATCAGTTAATGTGTCAAATCATGGTCAACATTGGTTGTTAGATTCCGGGGCATCAAACCACATGTGTATCCATAAATAATGGTTTAAGGAATATAAATCAATTAATGATGGTGTTGTGTACATGGGTAATGATGTAACATGTAATATTGTTGGGATTGGAAGCATACAACTACAAATGTTTGATGGGACAACTAGAATATTATCTGATGTGAGGCATGTACCAGATTTAAGGAAAAACTTGATTTCATTAGGCGCACTTGATTCAAATGGATATAACACTGTAATTCAAGGTGGAGTAATGAAAATTTACAAAGGCATTTTACTAGTTATGAAAGCTAAGAAAGTAGGAAATCTATTTCAGTTAGATGGAGGTACAGGGTCAGATTTTGTGTCTACTGTGTCTGAACATGACAGTAGTTCCATTCACTTATGGCATCAAAGATTGGGGCATATGAGTGAGAGAGGGTTGAAAATTTTGGCTTATCGCAAGTTACTTCCAAATCTAAAGTCTGGAAAGTTAGATTTCTGTAAGCATTGTTTGTTTGGAAAACAAAGTAAACAAAAGTTTAAAACAGGCAAACATACTAGTAAAGGCATACTTGATTATATCCATTCAGATGTTTGGGGTCTAGCCCCTACAACTTCATATGGTGGTTCGTCTTATTTTGTATCATTTATTGATGACTTTTCTAGGAAAGTGTGGGTCTACATGTTGAAAAGGAAGTCTGATGTTTTTTCAGTTTTCAAGCAATTTAGAAAACAACACTGGTAGAACAATAAAATTTTTAAGAACTGACAATGGTGGTGAGTTTACTTCCAAGGAGTTTGACAGCTATTGCAAGGATGCAGGTATCGAGAGACATAAGACCACGGTTTATACTCAGCAAAATGGAGTTGTTGAACAGATGAATAGGACTTTTCTAGAGAGAGCAAGGAGTATGCTGAGTAACGCTGGGTTGCAAAGGGAGTTGTGGACGGAAGCGGTGGCAACAACTTGTTATGTGATAAACCGATCTCCATCGACGGTGATAGGTTGCAAGATTCCGCAAGAGGTATGGAAAGGACACCCTTGTGACTATTCTAAACTCAGAGTGTTTGGTTGTGATGCATATGCTCTAGTGCCTAAACATCAACGAACTAAGTTAGATCCAAAGTCTAAAAGGTATATCTTTGTTGGGTATGGTGTTGGAACAAAGGGATATAGATTGTGGGATCCTACTACCCGCAAATGCATCATCAACAGAGATGTAAAGTTTAATGAATCCTCTCTTGTACAGTTAAATGTAGATAGTAGATTGAAACAAGATGATGTATCTGACTTGCAGCACATTCAGTTTGATAGTATTTCTAACCATAGTCATGATAACCATAGTTCAGATACTAGTCATGAACAGGTTTCAGAATCAGAACATGAACAGGGTTCAGGTTTAGATCATGAACAGGTCTCAGATACTGATCGGCAAGAAGTTCCTACAGAGGGTAGTCAGCCAATCGAGGAAGCGCCAGAAACATCTTAAGGAGGTCGACAAGAATCAAACGACCACCGAGAAGGTATGATGATTATGTCACTTCTGTTGCATTTACTGTTAATGATAATGAACCTCTGTGCTATCAGGAAGCAATAGAAGGTTCGAAAAGTGACAAGTGGAAAACAACCATGAAGGATGAAATGATGGCCTTGAGCAAGAACGGCACATGGGATCTAGTTGAGCTTCCGAAAGGCAGGAAAACTGTGGGGTGTAAATGGGTTTTCAAGCTGAAACGGGGTGTGAATGATACGGAAGACAGGTACAAAGCGTGACTGGTTGCAAAAGGGTTTTTTCAGAAAGCGGGTATTGACTTTCGTGAGATTTTTTCACCAATGGTTAAACTTGTTTCAATTAGAATTGTGTTAGCATTAGTGGCTTTGTTTGATTTGGAGTTGCAGTAGTTAGATGTTAAGACTGAATTTCTACATGGTGATTTAGATGAGGAAATATATATGGAACAACCGGAAGGGTTTGTTCAGCATCGCAATGCGAAATTTGTCTGCAGGCTCAAGAAGTCATTATATGGCCTGAAGCAATCGCCTCGGCAGTGGTATAAGAAGTTTGATTCTTTCATGTTGAGTCAGAAATATGTTAGAAGTGAATATGATCATTGTGTTTATTTTAAACAGTTGAATAATGGCATATTCATTATCTTGGTATTGTATGTTGACGATATGCTTTTAGCAAGCAAAAGCATAGAAGAAATCAACAGGTTGAAGGCTCAGATGGCTAGGACATTTGATATGAAAGATCTAGGAGCAGCAAGACAGATTTTGGGCATGGAGATTTTTAGAGACAGGAGCAATGGTAAGCTATGGCTATCACAACAGAAGTATATTGAGAAAATACTTTTGAGGTTTGGTATGGATAATGTGAAGCCTGTTTCAGTGCCTTTAGCTTCCCATTTTAAGCTTTCTTCGAGTTTATGTCCTAATACAGATGAAGAAAAGGATTATATGTCTCGAATTCCATATGCTAATGTAGTAGGGTGTTTAATGTATGCGATGGTTTGTACTCGACCAGATATTTCACATGCAGTTGGGGTTGTCAGCAGGTACATGGCAAATCTGGGTAAAGAACACTGGTCAGCAGTGAAATGGGTGCTTCGGTATTTGAGAGGCACAAGTAGTTATTGTATTTCTTATAATAAGAGTAGTGAATTTGTTTGCGGATATGTTGATTCCGATTTTGCAGGTGATTTGGATAAGAGAAGGTCAACTTCAGGGTACGTCTTTACTCTTGCAGGTGGAGCTATCAGCTGGATGTCAAAACTACAGAACATTGTTGTTTTGTCCACTACTGAAGCAGAATACATTGCTGCTTCTCATGCTTGCAAAGAGGCGATTTGGTTGAAAGGTTTGCTTGGTGAGTTTGGTAGGTTACAGGACAACATCAGGTTACTTTGTGATAGTCAAAGTGCAATACATTTGGCTAAGAATCCGGCCTATCATAGTAAATCAAAGCATATTCCAATTAAGTACCATTTTGTAAGACAGGTTATCACTGAAAGAGGAGTCTCTCTTGAAAAGGTGCATACAAAAGAGAACTGTGCAGACATGTTCACGAAACCAGTTTTGTTAGAGAAGCTACGCTGGTGTTTGGCTTCTCTTGGCTTGCAGAAAAGATAAAATAATAATAACAGGGCATCAGACGAATTGTTGTCGAGGTGGAGATTGTTGAGATTTTCTGTTTAGAATAAGATAGGAAAAATCTCAGCTGATGACAACAATAGAAATTCAGTTCCTAGATTAGCTCCAGGTTGTTGGGAGGTGATTAATGCCTCCTATATTTGATGTGAGTGAGTTAATGAGGCTGTTAGATTCTCTATGCTATATAACAGGGAACCATTCGGATGTTTGCTAAGAGAGTGAGAGGTTTTTGTGAGGATTTCTTGATGTAATCTCCTGTTTGATTAATAAATTGCCGATGCCTATGTTGTGTGGACATAGCCCAGATTGGTTGGGTGAACCACGTTAAACTCTTGTGTTTTATGTGCAAGATTTATTCTGCTGCGTGTTTAATTGTTTGCTGTGCATCTGGGACCAACACACCTTTCCATTAACTTAAGATATGAGTACATCTTTACCTTTGGTATGTGCAATTGAAAATATAATGCACTCGAGGCAACTTACTGTCACAAACTCCTTTGGTCTTTGCACTTGAAAAATATAAGGGCACTCGAGGCAACTAACTTTCATAAACTCTCTCGTGTCTTTGCACTTGAAATATAAGGCACTGGAGTTAACTCACTTCATGAACTTTGGCTTGTGCTACAACAACTTGACAACACAACGAAATTGCAAGTTGAGAACTTTGGCTTGTGCTAAACAACTTGATAACACCAGCAAAATTTCATGTTGAGAGCTTGAACTACCAGGTGGCTCTCTACTTAATGTTTATTAATATATTGTCACTGTTGAGTCCAGTTGCAATACGAACTTACTAACTTTTATCTCCAATACAACTCAGGAAATTTAGCTCTGGTTGATCTTCTTGCCGCAAATTACCACCCCCATGGCGTGGTCTCCCTTATGCTCCACCCTCACTTCTAGACTGAGAAGGTGGTTGTTGGTGCACCTTTGTTGGCGTCGTAGATTATCCAATTGGTCCATGATTTCACTTTGGCCAAATTGAATGTCATTGGCAAAAGCTACTAGCTCATTATAGTCATCATACCTTTGGTTCTTGAGGTACTCCATGTTCACTTTAATGTTTTGGATTTGAGCAAGATAGACTCCAGCATTGCAGTGATCATACATTTTCTTCATGAGGTTGTCCATGTTCACTTGAATGTTCCGTGTTTGAGCATGATAGACTCTAGTGTCGCTAGAGCAACCACATGCCCCACGGAGCCATCAACTCTCTCCGCTGTCTCACGGCTGCCCAACGAACTTGACAAGGCATCATTGTCCCGCTCCGGCTGAACACGTATTTGATGTTTAAACCTCTGTGTTATGCTCTTACAAGATAGATTAGATTAGCTAGGCTTAGATTAGAATAGCTAGAAGTAGTATAAATAGGATTTAATGCATAGAGGTTAGTTGTTTTATTTTGTTGATTTAATTGAAGTCTTCCTCCTGGAAGCAATCTTTGGACATTTCCAAACGGTTTTATGGGGTCCCTTAAAACCCGTCGGAGCTAGCCATTCCAAACGAAAGCAGGTCTAATTGGGGCTTGCGATCGGGTTAGTTCCCCTTGTTGGCATAGAGAGAATTTGTGATGTCAACAATATCATAATTGTTTTTAAGCTAGTAGTGGAAGGCCATTTGGATCATTGGTTCCCCATTGAGTAGTAATGGTACCCATTGCATTACATTCTTAAACTATGTGGGGGGAATTATGTTGGATGTAGTTGCTAGTGAACCACGTGCTTTTGCAAAAGTTTTTATGTTGTTTTAAGAACCCACTAAAGTTGTATATTTTACTAGTGAGCGCTCTTCAATTTGGTGTCCATCATTTGATCCATTGGGGCTTGCTCAATGTCCAATTTCTATGGCACCTTTGAGTTGCAAGAACAACTCCACATTAAATATGTGATGTAACCAAATACGGCTGGAAGATTTGACTCAAAAACGATCTCACCCACAACATTCTTGAAAGTGTAAATCCTATATCAAAGTCATTTCAGCATTTTTATGGGAACATGTAAGTCACTTGTTTTACAAGTGCAACCATACCTTGTAACGAACCTAAAATATAATATGTGGAACCTAATGTTGGATATGTCATTGCATGTATTGAGCGTTTTTTTTTTTTTTTTTTTTTTTTTTTGGTATGTGGAATATTTTGAACTTCTTGTTTGGGTGTGCTAGATCCATTCAACCTTTTTCTTTTGGCTTATATACCCCGTTCCAGGCACGAGATGAGTCTCAATGTGTGGATGTAATGGGTGGAACTTTGTGAGTTGGTGTCAGTGGATGGAACCCCATTTCACACCTAGAAAAGTTTATGATTAATAAAATCACGATGATATCTATTTTAGATGTGTTGAACATGAGGAAGGCTTCCATTCCTTGTGCATGGATGCCCAAAGCTTTACATTATGAAAATATGTACAATTATCATGTTGACTAACTTTATTGATCCAACACTACAGGAATGGAAGGCAATTGATTTGGTTAGTTTAGAGTCCATCATGGATGAAGGGCCAAACTAAAAGACATGTGGGAAAGTATTGTCCCATAACATATAACAATGTTTAACAACACAAAGTGAACCCAAACATGCATGAAGAAGAAATTAGTAATGGCTTCTATTATGGCGCTTCTATTGTAGGGTGCCAAATTGTCATATTATATAATTGCTCAACAACGACAAAAACACAATCATTTTTTATGCTTGGTTGAGCATAGACCTAACTTAAGCTCCATGGAGGCCAACTCTCAAGGCTTGTCTATGGTGGGTAGAGGAATAAATAGTCTTTGCTTCTTGATTGTGGTTTAATAATGGAATAAGCAATTCATGATCTAATACATTTTATTGTTGTTATATCAAAGCTTTGGATAATATAAGTATTTATACAACAAAGCTAATATCTTCTCCACCCATAAATGTCCCACTACCCAACTATAGTGTGCTTTCCGGATCATCTTCTCATGACCACCTTAAAAAATAGATACATGAGCATATGACACAAAAGTCCACTTTGATTGTGAACATCTAAAACTTGCTTATCTACAACAAATGTCTAACATGTAGCTAAAGTTGATATTGTTGTCATATAATGAGGGTCACTTTGAAGTTATGTGTCCGCAAGAATTGAGGATTGTAGTTAGTATTAATTGGAGATCAAATGAGGCAACATGCAACTCAATAGTGTTTCCATTCCTATACTTGATGTTCATGTGGAATTGTTGAAGATATATGGATCACTTGTGATGATTGTTATTTTGCAACATTCCCTAGTTCTACATAATTTATAGAAGCCCATAATTAATATAAATGTTTTTGTCCCTTTCCAAAATATGATGCCTTTATTGCTAATGGGCCTAGACAATGAAGTAGATCTTGTTGTCATAGGCAAGGCATCTAGAACCATGTTAGAGGATGATGTCTTGTGTGAGGTTTACATTGACAACATAATATGAGGCATTTGTCTCAATTTTAAATGGTGGTTGTAAATCTAGTAGAATTAGGACTAGCTTCACATAGAGGTAATGCTTTATTTCCTTAAATATATTTTGTCATACCTCGACCGAAAGAAATTTACCATTGGCCCACACTTGATCACATGGCTCGATGCCTTAAGAATATGAGAGAACCCAACATGAATACGAGGTCAAAGTTAGCAACAACCAAAACATTGTGGATCTTCTTTGGTGCGACTCGCCTATGACTTATATCTTAGTTGGATCCACATGCACACCATACTCGGGATTGTGGATTAGTTGGTGCATGTGTACCAAATAGACTAAACGAGTAGTTTGAAGTTATTGGTGTAGATAGAAAGTTGAAGGATATAAGTATAAATGTCGAAATCAAACTTATTCTTTCCCTTTATATGTAAATATCTAAAGTTTAGAATAATGAGCAAAGAAAATATTTGCAATAACTTGTCATCAACAAATTATAGAGTTTGGAATAGGAGAAGGTAGACCAGTGTATTGGAGTCTTCTCGATAAACTTGCACATAATGACAAACAAACAAACAACATTATAAATCCTTCACAATGTCAACAAGTTGGAAAATAAACTCATGAGTATATACGATAACCATTTAAATTCACATTTTAATGGGGGAAACGAACTTGAAGTTTATTGGTGAGAAGTAGGGGGGAAATTTACATGAAAGAAAAACAACACCTATGAGGAGTCATGAAGACGACCTTTGAGCATTCTATTTGAAAGGGTCTGGTCATCTTTGAGGCTTTGTCTCTCTAAATTGTAGTGGTATTTGGAGGAAGATCTCTCCTTGATAGTGGAATAGGCAAATAATACCAATACTAAGGAGTTGTATTGATTTGATGTAGCAAGTGACTAAATCTCAAAACATACCCTTGAATCATAACCTTACATTCATTGAACTCTTAAAACTTATCAGAGATCCATGAATATATATTTTTCTTTGGAGAATGCCATGCACGGGTAGTGAACACATTAGGCCATGTAATTGCTTTGATTACTCTAGTACTTCATCACAATTGGAAAAAACATGAATTTTTGAGATTTTCCCATCTTTAAGAGTGTATGGAAAGAGCTAGTTTGTGTTGGACACCTAATCCTCTAAGGGTTGGTGTGGTAAATATGTATCATTGTGAATAATAATGCATTCAAAGCTTATCTTTTACACTTTTATCTTTTCCATGGTTATGTTTAACATGGTATCAGGGTGAACAAATTCTAGCCCTGCTCCAATTTGAGCCACTTGTGTTGTGGTCTTTCTTTTCCTATTAGTTCTATTGTGTTTTTTTATGTAACACCTTCCTTCCACATCTATCTAAGTAACTGGCCAACCGGGGTAAACATGTGACGAGAGGCTACTATGATTAGATTCAACCTCCTATGTGAACTTAAGAAAGTGGAATCAACAGAACAAAACATACATACCTTCCACATAAGCTGCAGGACTCCCAAGAACCATCCCAACAAATCAGGTAGCTAGCGCCTGGGTCCCATTGAGGTTTTAGACCACTTGACCCCTCGACGCTCTATGACATGGACTTGACAACGTTGAGGAGGCTCTGGATGCTCTCATACTAAGGCATTCCAACATCCAGGGACTATTTTTCTCAGTGTTTTGCCAACGTCCCCGGGATTTGAGCCACTTTTTCAAACCCATAGCCCAGGTCACTGCTCAGAATTGAATGACACCTTCAGAACAGAAAGATAACAAGGAAAAAAGATGCAAATGCAAATAATTGAACAAGCCTTTATCTGGACCCCTACTAGCCATGCCAGGAATTTCGTCGAACTTATCACAAATATGTAATCAACATGTGTAAACAACAAATTTAAGCATAGGGATCTCATACTTATCTGAGACTAACTATGAGGCATTGTTTCCTTATCACATTAGTTGCAGTTTCATCCATTAGGCCATAGATACATTGTTTATTAATTTACAAATAGAAACATGAGGAAAGCCATACATCATCACTATCATAATACATGCTCATAACCATCAACATAATAACAGAATATGATGAATACATCATCCATAGAATCCACATATAAACCAATACATTTACAGATGAAAAATCAAGGGAATGAATTTCTCATTAATGAATGTAGAAACCAATAGGGGATGGACTACCACGTTCCACCCGACCATAGATTGGTTGAGCCAAATCTCTCTTTAACAAATCACCCCCATTCCATATTACAAGCATGAATTTGAGACTCATAACCAACCAAAAAGAATCAAACGAGTATGGATGCTACTGGAGTTCTCCACCTACACGGTGAGGAATTTTAGTGACTCCTAGTCTCTCAGGGTTTACCATAATCCACAATCCGATCTAGGGATCACTAGAACCTACACCGAGACCCTCTCCAGGCTTTACCATACATCCCATCTCGAGACTACTAGGCCCAATGGAGAGAAATTAACCTCCTGTCTTTACCGTATATCCTGCCATTCACCGACAAGGTTTCATAGGTCATTTGAGGCACACAATCTTGGATTTAATGCAACCCACAATCTAGCTTAGGGGTTACTAGGCCAGTGGCTTTACCGTGATCCACAGTTCGGTTCAGGGACCACTAGGCCATGCATTTGTCATTTCGAAGATCACCTCACTTAGCTTCGAATCCATTCAGCAATCTAGCTCAGTCGAAGTATGAGAACCCATCTCATCAAGGTTCTCTGGAAATGACAAGGCTAGGTTAAAAACATTGTCACACTTGGCAATACCCATGCTATGACAGAGAAGATCCACATACAATGCTATGCATACCAAATATAGTAAGGAAATCACACATGCAAATCAATACCTGCAATGAATCTTGATGTAGTTGCTTGATCCTTCTCTTCCTTACTTGCTCCTTCCTTCTTCTTTCCTTCTTTCGCCTTTCTTACTTCAATCCCGAGTGCTCCAAGAAAACTCTAAGTGTCCAAGAGTGAGAAAGAGAGAGAAAGAATAATGAGAGAGCTCCAAAACTGAATTGATAAAAGGTTACAAACTGATCCTCATAAGCTTTTTTATCAATGAGGCCTCTATTTTCTTCATTTTCCTCCTCACATGCAACATGTGACCTTTCACCTTTATTTTTTCCTAATTTCCATTGTTTTCATAAATAAGTGTGCCAAAAATGCCATTTTGCCTGTCCAAATCCTTAGCCATAATAAACCGAATGAAGACCCACTAGGATGTTTCCCCGCCATTCAACTTGGAACACGTGTCCCATCAACGGTGGTCTTATATATTTTTACAACAGTTTTTAACCAGGTTTGTTACAACTTATTTCATTGTTGCACATTTGACACTGAAACACTCCATTACATAGCATTGTGTTATCCAACCCCACTTGGTCTCGCATACACGCTTCATTGTGTCATACAAGGTTTGGGGTTTTGTGGAAGATACAAAAGACAAAGCAAATTCTAGTTAGCCAATACGGATGTTTCCAGGTCACTGATATGAAATATGTTTCCAATTTATCAGAGGATTGGAAATCAAAGGTATGGATACACAGGTCATAGTCCCTCCCTTGGCCATTGTGATTCCCAAAACATTTGATTGACATTTTGGAGCAAGTTATGAGTATCTCGCATGTCATTCTCTTCACATAGTCGTGTGCGCTATCGTTGAATACGATAACATCCCACTCTCGAGCATGCAGAGATCGTCCAATGCTAAAAACATTTTTAAGCTTCTATTCCCCTCTTGTGAGTTGCTTTTTCCTTGGGTTTGGCTTTGATTTGATTATTGCCACTGTTTTTGTTGCCAATTTGGGCTCTGGGATAAGTCGACCAACCACTGATATCATTTCATCCCCAAAATTAAAAAGGATTTAACAGATGGAAATAATTGTTCACCAAATTTTCGTCCTTCCCTCAACAATTGGCTAAGAAATGTGAATTTTTTATGAATCGTTTGATATCGCCCCTCCGCATCACCGCCTTCTAGTTTTGTCAATTTTCGCTGACACTGCTATCCCTCCAACCTTCTCCAGACTTCTGCCCCATTGCGAATTTACACGTTGTCTGTGGTGGATTCTTACGCTGACGCTGGATGGTTCCCAAACCAAACTTGTGAGTTGGTTCTCATCAAGTTGTGGAAGGAACCAAAAGCATCGAACTTCCAAGCAAATTATAAGGTCAAATTTGTGAGGAAATTAAGGTTGTTGTAGCATAGCTCAGGACCCCTGAAGAGGACGAGTTAAGCATAAGTGTAGAGGTCGCGTTTCTTTACCATTGTGCCCAGAATTTTGTGGTTGTGCCAAAGAATAATTCCCTAGACTCAAGAAGCACAAAATCCATCTTATGAGTGATTATTTATGGTCATTATGGATTTCTATATGGTTTTCTCAAGTGAAGGACACATTAGGTATTGAAGGTAAACAAATTTCTTTCTCTGGTGGAGGCCGCAAGCACGTTCTTCTTGCTGTTAGTGCATTTGAAGGGACAACAACAGAAAATCATTCCCTCTCCTGGCATTCTTTACTTATGTGATGATTGTGAGAACTGAAGAGACACTGGAAGGTAATACTTTTGCTTTACATTATTCTTTTGTAATTATCCTTTTGAAGAAGTTGCTTTCTTTGGCCATTAGCTATTCGATATTGGGAAAATAAAAACTTCAATAAAAGACAACATCTCATTCGCCAAGTCTATACTATTGTGATTATGGCCAAGATTTATCAAATATTAGAGTTTTTGAACACTCTGACACAATCTACTACTAATGACAGTAAAATTCAACAATCCTCTCTTGGTGACATTATACTCTGTCTACAAAATGCAGAGGAGAAGATTTATTTTTTACAGCTTGAATCTTAGCTTCAACGAGAAGAATTACAACAATGGGGTCATCATTCTGAACCTGTTTCTATTTAGAACATTAAGACGGACTCTTGTCAGTAGCAAGAATATAAAGTTGGGGCTGATTCACATTTAGTGCCTAGTTCAAGAGAATATTTGCATGCAAAAGCATAAATTCATCCTGTACTTCCTGAGCCAATCATCAGACTTTGGGAAAAGCTTGTCAGCAACAAGCACATAATGGGTCTTGGATATGATAAGGAGGCATCCTTTCATATTCCATATTACTCAAAGCCTATTCATTTTCAAAGTGTTGGATTCCTTCATGACAGTTCACCTTTTGCTGTTTCAGATTTTGCTCCTCTTCCACACCAACAACAACATAATGTTATATGCTTGTGACCGGGTAGGCCATATGAAATATCATTGTTTTGATCTTCATCCAGGTAAGTATTGTCATAAAACCACTCATTCTACAAACATATGCTTTAGAAACAAGCCTCCTGCAAGAATAAAGATCCCCCTTAGGTGGATCGCTTCTTGGCAATGGGCTTCAACAACCAATAAGATATTTGAGCCATATGTCAGAATTTGTTCTAGAGTATTAAACAATCTTGCATTTGAGTTTTCTCCATCTTCTCACCTTGTATTTGAAAGGGGGGGAAGTGATGGTCATCTATAAGCTTCAAAGCCACATCAAGCAAGCCTGAACCACAACCTGCCATACCAGATTCAGAGTTGTAGCCATAGACAAAGATTCCCCCGAGCATTCCTTTGGTTGGTGGTCAGCCTTAAACCATCTATGCGGGGGTAAGACCTCCCTTTTCAGGTTGAACTTCTCCGTTTTCAAAGAATTGACTACACTTCTTCTGGCAGAAGACTTCAACTTCTTGCCAGTTCTGGAAGAGTTCCAGGAGTTGCATTAAGCATTCCAGAGTTGGTGGTCGTCCTTAAACCACCGCAGATTGTAGACCTCATTTTTCCAGGTTGAAGGTCTCCCTCTCTAAGCATTAGGGACACTTCCTCTAGCATAATATTTTAGCTTCTTGCCAGACTTGGAAGAGTTATGGGAACTGCACTTTGGTTGTCATCCTTAAACCACCCTTATACCAACATTTCAGAGAGCACATTCAGCCTAGTGCAGCCATGCATGTTTGCACATTTTGTATTTCAACTCTCTTCTTGGACTCACACATACCTCTTTGGATTAAGGGGGGAATGTTGGACACCTAATCCTCTAAGGGTTGGTGTGGAAGCTGAACGGTTAAAGGGAGTCTAAGAGACCACTTGGAATATGAAACCAAGGGTCAATCCAATGTATTATAAATATGTATCATTGTGAATAATAATGTATTCAAGGCTTATCCTGGACACTCTTATCTTTGCCATGGTTATGTTTAACAATTTTCATTATGTAATGTAATGATACCATTTAGGAAGCTTGTAAGGGTATCAAATGATTAGAAATAAGAGGAGAGAATCATACTAGAGTTTGGGGGTGGTGGATGGGGAGGGACCAGAGACTTACAAAGAAATTAACATGGGGGGATTTTATATTCAAGGGTGGGTTTCCAAGAGAGGAGTTGAATGGTGGGTTTCCAAGATTGACTAAGTTTGAAATCGTCTTCACAATTAAAATTATTGGAGTGCTTTTGAATTTCAAGGGCTTCCCAAATGATGCATGAAGAGCAGTAGGGGGTGGGAGCAAAATTTTTGGTTTTGTCAAAACAAATTAGATGTTTGGTATTGTAGGAGTGCTCAACAATGTTAGATTTTGAGACTTGATTATGGAATTTTTTAGCCTTTGTGTTATTTAAGGCCAACTTGAAAGGATCTTCTAGTTTTTCCTATGCAGAGCTTGCCATAGGAGCAGGAGATTTCATAAACTCTAGCCCAAGCTAGGTTAGTTTTGTTTTGAGCATACTTGAATAATTTTTTAAGGGTTTTATGGGGCTTAAATGAGGTTTAAATATTATTTCCAAAGAGGGCTCTCAAAATATGATTGACGACTCCTTAATTATAAGGAAGAGAGATTTTGCCTTCAAGATGTCATGCGATTTTTGGTTTTAGGATGGAGGGAAGAGTGAGCAACTTTTCTAATCTATGAGGATGAATAAACATTGGCCAAGAAGGCTTCGGTAAGGTGGCCTTTCTCCTTTTCAAAGTGTTGAGGAGTGGATGCTATGCAACCAACTCACAGAATAGAAGAAAATATAGACCAACGACTAAAAAATTAGCCTCTTCGAGGGGACAACCTCCTTTGCATTACATAAATGAACAATTATTGGATGATACAAATGATATGACCTCCTTAATATATATAGGAGTCTAAGGGGACAATATAATCAGAGCCTACTTAACAATAATAATGTAAGGGCACAACAATAACAGTAATGGACTTCCATGGGGCACAACAATAACAATATGAGAAATACATGGGCACAAAAATAACAAGAGGGGGTACACTAATAATAAAAATAAGGGGGATACACTAGTATTATAAGGATCTAACATGCCCCTCTCCTTCAAAAAGTGTTGTCTTCAACGCTTGAGTAGTTTCGGATGCTTTTGTATAAAATTCTCATCATCCCATTTGGAATCTTCAGTGGGTAAGTTCTTCCACTTAATGAGATACTCTGAATTAATTAATTCTGTAGTTGTCTCGTTCTTGTTTTTGTGACTGCTTCAGAATCAAATATGATTTTTCCTTCTTCTTCAAGTTCTGGCAACATTGTTTAAATTGAGAGCTTATCACCGATAACCTTCTTTAAGAATGAAACATGGAAAACTGGGTGTACGCGGGAAGATGTGGGTAGCTCTAATTCATATCACATAGTACCAATCTTTTGCAACACCTTATAAGGACCATAGTACTTGGGGGATAATTTATTATCCTTCTTATCTTGCTTAAGGGACATTTATTTGTATGGTTGTAGTTGTAAAAATACCCAATCTCCTATTTTAAAACTTCTTTCACTGCAATGTTGATATCACTGTTGTTTCATTTGAATTTTGTGCCAGAGTGAGGTTATCCTTTAAGATTTGGAAACTTGTTGTTGATGCTCGATGTGATATTCCACTTCTTGAACCTTAAACAATGTAAACTTTGAAACGAGAACTGATACTGTTACCCGTTTCGTAGAGATAGCAAAAAAATGACCCGATTTTCAAAAGTGGTGATGCAGAATACACGTTTTTTTTAGAATATGGTTTTTGGAACTTTAATTTTTTTCATGTTCAAGGATGAATCAAGTTTTAGAATGGTAGTGATTTTCATGCTAATTTTAAAAAGTGAGTATTCTGCATCACACCTTTTTTTTAAAAGACCTATTTTTTGGCTTTTAATTTTCTAGTGTGTGAAATGTGAAAAATTATTTTCTAAATTTGATAGTTTTTGAAGTCGTCATCTTATTCAT
>APFE031115359.1:65212-80664 GCA_000404065.3 Pinus taeda | reverse complement strand
GTCGTAGATCTAGAAGACTTTTGAAACCTGGAATGTTGGGCATGCATGTGGACTCAGATGGGGCACTAGTTGATGAAAGAAAAATATGGAACATCTTCGTCAGCATCCAGTCACTCATCTGATGATGTGAATTGTGATGGTGTGCAAGAAAATATGAGTGATTTTGAATAATTGTTTAAGACAGATTATATAACTGATGTATGCATCATATCTTCAAATAAAATTAATGTTTTCCATATGTTGTTAAATGAGAAGTTATGAAGCATTTTTATGTTGTTGTATTATGTCTTAAGTATGATAAATTTTATTGTTTAAATATCTACAATGTAATATCAAATTATAGATATAATGTCTGTTTTATTCAGTATACAAATAAAGACTTTTGATTTCATTGAGTGATATACTTTGTTCATAATGTCATGGTTTTTTAATTTTATAGTTGAAAAAATTTCAATTTCTTTTGTATCTAGCATGGTGTGGTTGAAAACATGTTAAATTTATACTTAGGAAAGAAAAATGATATTCTACTAGAAACATTAATGTGTTTTTTCCTTAAAAATTAACTTTGTTTGAGACATAAAAAATTGGTTTTATTAGCATTTTTTAAAAAGTTTGAAAATTGACCCTAAAAAAAAATGTTATTCCAGTAGCATCACTTTCGTTTTGCACGAAAATTTCGTAGTAAATTTCGTAGTCACCGCCATTTTTAAAACACGTTCAAAATTGGCACTTAAAAAAATAACATCGTTCCAGTGTACACACTTTTCGTTTTTAGCACTGTTTTTGATGTTTTTTTGAGGTTTTTGGGCCAGAGTTCCCGTTTTGAGTTTATAGTTTCCGTTTCAAAGTTTACATTGTTCTTACAATTTTCTCTTAAAGATTATGTGTTAGATGGTGGATGATATCCATAAAGTGCCATAAATGGGGTCATTTTTGTTGTAGTATGGAAGGAAGTGTTATACCACCATTCAACTAGAGGTAATCTCTTGACCCATTATTTTTGTTTATCATATACAAAGCAACAAAGATATCCTTCCAAACATTTGTTCATTATCTCAATTTGCCTATCAAATTGAGGATGATGAGATGAGTTATGAGTTAATTGAGTACCAAGGCAAGAAAATAATTTCGTCCAATTTTTTTTAGTGAAAATGGGATCTTTGTCACTTTAATAATCTTTGGGTTTCCATGTAGCTTTTGAATTGTTTCCATAAATGAAAAACAATTGTGTTGCCTTTAAAATGATGAGATATTGCACAAAAGTGTGCATGCTAAATCTATCAACTACCACCACGATGACACTATCTTCTTTAGACTTGGGTAAACCCGTGATAAAATCCATTGAGACCTCTTCCCAACACTGACCTGGAATGGCTAATGGTTGTAGCAGACTCAGGGTCTTAATTGGCTCAACTTTATTTTGTTGGCACACTGTAATATTCCTAATTAGCTATGACTAATTGGAATATTTGATTTTGCCCAAATTTTGCCTTCTATAGTTATTTGTAAATAAAAAAAGTGAGGACGGGGGACATAATTCACTTTAAGAATAAAAAGTCACTTCCTAGTAGCACAATGTTGTGACTTAAAGAGGAGCCAAGGGGGCCAAAGGGGGACGCAGAAATGGGGCCCACGCAGACACATGGAGGGACTGCGTAGAAGGGAAGAACACGTGGCAAGAGGAGAATCACGTAGGAGGAGGTGAGCCTAGGGATTGTTAGAGGCAGAGGCTATAAAATAGACAGGAGTCTCCTCATTTTGGATCATTCAGTTATGTGCGTTTGAGCTAGTTATTTCGACTTCTGAGCACGCTCGCTGTTTAGCTAGTCTGGAGCACTGTTTAGTGCATTGAGTGTCTTCGTTCGGAGATCTCGCCCTTAGCCCCGGGAGACTTCGAGTGCCTGCTTGGGCAAGGTATTTCCTTTGGCATTTCAGCAGTAGTTTTAGCAGCATTCCAGTAGTAGTTTCAGCAGCGTTTTGGAGGACTACGCAGCACTAGGAGAGGGACACAGTTCTGTCTGGCAGTAGTGTTGCACTAGGGTTTCTGCAGGAGGATTTATGCTCGCTGATTGAGCAGGGGACCAGCCCTTGCCTATTGGAGGAGTTTTAGCAGAATTTCAGGTAGAGTTTAGAGGGGTCTTCTTCAGTGGAAGCGTAGAGCATTGAGGAGCTGCGCAAAACTCCATGGGGGTGATTTTCGGGGGTCGGCTATTCCAGGAAAGCTTTCTGGGTTTTTGGAGTAGAGATTGATTCTAGAGTTTCGGCATTTTCCGAGGAGGGGAGCAGTGCCAAATCATTGTTCGTTTTCTGGCAGCAGCAGCAGCACGACAGTTCTCCAGCAACGTCCACGCAGAGAGGCCATTCCTTGTTATTCTAAGAGTATTTATTCACTTGCGTTGTGCAAGTCGAGGTGCCATCAGTCTGATCACCTCTTGTACTCATTTTATTGCTTAGTATAATAAAATGACTTAGCATTTCTCGTTGCATTTCTTGTGTATCTGCTTATGTTTCTGGTTTACATTATTATATGTGTTCCACTGTTAGTTTGTCACTTCTGGGTTATTATATCTTTTGCACGTATTTGGTTGGAGTTTTTGTTGGGATTTGAAGAATATTCTAGGTTAGGGATTTATAGTGGTATTAGAGCATAGATCTGGCTCAGCCTGTGGAGCTAGCAATCTATGACACCGGGGGAAAAACCCTACATTTGTTACAGAGGTAGGAGATATAGAGACACTGGACGTAAGTTGGAGAATACCTACGGAGAGGAAGACTGTGTGCCAGTGGTGGACGTAGAACAGGAGAAGCCGGTGGTTAACGTAGAACAGAAAGAGCCGATGATGGACGCAGAGCAGATGGCAGACGAGGACGGGAAGAGATTTGCAGATAAGCTCCTCAAATCAGTGCAAGATCTATCGAGGCATGTTGAGGTGATGGGGCAAAGATTCCCGGCAGTAGAGGCCAGACAGCGGGAGAGCCCACGAGTTTTTCAGATTGGTGAGGGATCAGGTGCATCCCATCATTTGCCAGAGCAGCATGATATTGCGCAACAGGTGGCCTCGCATGCCCCTACACGCTCAACCATGCCCACATTCTTAGGACCAGACACGGGGGTCAGAGCCCGGCAGGAGGCAGAGCCCAGCCATATGGGAAATTATTTTGCAGAATACCAGGCATATGGGCAGGAATTCAAGGATGCCTTTTTATTCAGAGACTTTGTTTAGCTCTAGTGGGATAGTAGGCACCGCGATCATCACAGAGGAAACCGACATTACCATGATGGTGACACCCACCGTGCAGTGAGTAGATTCCACTTGCCTACGTTTGATGGTTCATCAAATAGTTCGACGAAGTCTTGGGTGGAGAAGCTGGACATTTATTTCCAACTTAACTAGATGTCGGAGGCAGAGGCCATCAAGGTGGCAACATTGCATTTGGACGGCGAGGCCCAGGATTGGTGGTTTCACGGGATGGTTACACTCGGGCACTCTACAGTGACAACATATGTGGAGTTTACCAGGAGATTAATGGAGTGATTTGATCGGAGGGATCCAGAGCAGCATTTTGTTGAGTTGACGAGGCTCAAACAGACAGGGAGCCCAGAGACCTACATTGCAGATTTCTTGAGGGTCTCCGTGATGGTGCCAGACCTATCCATGACACGGAGGGTCTATATGTATGTTGAGGGGTTAGCAGAGCCACTTCGGGGTCTAGTTCGATCCACTAGACCAACCACGCTCGAAGACGCTATCAGCAGGACCCAGGACTTACAAGATGTCTTACCCAGGACCCGGACACCTTACCCCCAAAGACAACCTTTTCAGTTTAAGGGGAAGGATGTGAGGATTCCACCTCCAAAGGGGAATCCAAGACGAGTACAGATTGATGATGATGTCAAGAGGGAGTTGAGGAAGAAGCGATTGTGCTTTACATGTCAGGAGTCGTGGGCACCAGGACATAGATGTGCTGCTGGTAAAGCACATTTTATTGAGGTCTTCTCTGAGAGCAGTGGAGAAGAGGATGACGAGGATGATGTGGAGGTAGGAGATAGCCATGCCATCCAGGGACCTTTGCCACCTCTACCGCCAGCAGCAGGTGGTGCATCTTTTGCACCTACCAGAGGGGCCCTTGCATCATTGCGAGGGGATCCCAAGTATCTGACGCTACGCATATGAGGGACAGTACGTGGCTAGCGGGTGTCAATGTTGGTTGACAGTGGGGCAACCCACAACTTCATTGATGCATAGATGGTTGAGCGAACAGGTATTCAAGCAGAGAACTTCGATGGGTTTTCAGTCTTGGTCCCAGGAGATCAGACCATGACATGTGCTCGTTATGTTCCAGAGATTTCAGTGATGATGGGCACCTACACATTGATTGACCACTTTTTCGTGGTCGATATCCCAAACACCAACATGATGCTGGGTGTTCAGTGGCTTATCACTCTAGGGAAGGTCACGACGAATTGGAAGACTCTAGAGATGGAGTGGGATGATGAGAAGACTGGGAGGCATGAGAAGATACAGGGACAGCACACATATCCGCCTCAGACTGTGTTGGCTCATCGGATGGAGGCAGTCTTCCGGAAGGGAGACATAGAGTGGGCAGTGGAGTTGCGGGTATCAGAGGCAGGGACTATAGGGTAGACGGTACATCCAGAGATACAGTCCATCATTGATCGGTATGCCATAGTGATTGGGGAGATTCCACCAAGACAACCACCGGATCGGGGATTTGAGCACACCATCGAGCTTGAGCAGGGCATACAGGCAGTGATCACTACCCCTTATAGGCACCCCAAGGCCTATCGGGATGAGATTGAGCGGGCTATCCAGGAGTTGTTAGCTCTTGGGCACATTCGGTCGAGCACGAGTCCTTTTGCTTCTTATGTGGTGTTGGTGAAGAAGGAGGACGACACATTGAGGATGTGCATTGGCTACAGGGCTTTGAACAAGAAGACCCTGAAGAACAGGTACCCCATACCCAGGATTGATGAGTTGATGGACGAGTTGAGGGGAACACGATTCTTCTCAAAAATTGATTTGAGATCTGGGTACCATCAGATTCACGTGAGGGAGCAGGACATTCCCAAGACCGCCTTCAGATGCCACTATGGGCACTTTGAGTTCTTGGTGATGCATTTTGGGCTAACCAATGTGCCCGCTACATTTCAGTCCTGCATGAATCACATCTTATGTAGTCACTTGAGGAAGTTTGTGTTGGTATTCTTTGATGACATTCTCATTTACAGCAGGACTTGGGAGGAGAATCTCCAGCACATTGAGACGATATTGTGTATCTTACAGGAGTAGCAGCTCTATGCCAAACTCTCCAAGTGTGAGTTTGGGTTGACGGAGATGTTGTATCTGGGACACATCATAGGGGTGGATGGAGTGAGAGTCCACGAGGAGAAGATCAGGGCCATCGGAGAATGGCCGAAGCCGAGAAATGTGACGAAACTTCGAGGGTTCATTGGCATTTGTACTTACTACTGGAAGTTCATCAAAGGTTTCTCGTAGCTTGCTGCACCCCTAACAGATTTGCCGAGGAAGAGGGCATTCAGCTGGTCAAATACTGCGCAGCAAGCCTTTGACAGGCTCAAGGAGGTTATGAGCAGCTGCCCAGTGCTTGCGTTGCCAGATTTTACGCATCCATTTGTTTTGGAGTGTGATGCGTCGGGAGAGGGGATCGACGCAGTGTTGATGCAAGGAGTTCACCCTATATCCTTTGAGAGCCAGAAGCCCCTTTCGCACGAGAGGTTGTATTCTATATACGACAAGGAGATGCTGGCCATCATGCATGCATTGGCTAAGTACCGATAGTATTTGGTGGGTAACAGGTTCAGGGTGAGGACTGATCACAACAGCCTCAAGTTCTTTTTGGAGCAGAAGCAGCTACAGGAGAGGCAGCAGAAGTGGATCAGCAAGATCCAAGCATATGACTTTGACATTATGTCAAGGGTAAGAACAACATGGTAACAAATGCCCTTTCACGTAGACTAGCCACATTGTCTCTTATGAGCTTGGACACAGACTAGAGCGCTCGACTCTTAGTAGAGTACTCCAAGGACAGGTTTCCATGTGAGGTTTTGGATGGGCAGGTGGCAGATGACAGGTACAGGGTGGTCGATGAGATCATTTATTACAGGGACTGGATCTTCTTGACTGAGGGGTCTCAGCTTAAGAAGAAGATACTCCAGGCATCACATGATTCACCATTGACAGGACATCAGGGGTTTACCAAAACCTACAAGGTCATTAGGGAGAGGTTCTCATGGAAGGGCCTCAAGGTGGACGTACTCCAGCACATCTGGGAGTGCGATGTTTGCCAGTGGAACAAGGGAGAGATGAGCCATTCCGCGGGATTATTGCAACCTCTTCCCATTCCGGAGGGGAAATGGAAGAGTATTTTGATAGACTTCATCACAGGGTTGCCCATGGTACAGGGCAAGGATTGCATCTTTGTCGTCGTTGATCGACTGACGAAGTACGCACATTTTTTGCCATATCCACACACTATACAGCAGCACAGGTGGCCGAGCTATTCTTTAGAGAGATGTTCAGGCTACATGGTCTTCCTAAGACCATCGTCAGTGATAGGGACAGTCGTTTCATGGGTGGATTTTGGCAGGAGCTTTTCCAATTGGTGGGGACAAAGTTGACACCCAGTACCATTTATCAACCATAGACGGATGAGTAGACAGAGATAGTTAACAAGTGGCTAGAGGTCTACTTGCGTAACTATGTCAGTGCGCAGCAGCAAGCATGGTTGAGGTGGCTACATCTAGGGGAGTACTGCTGCAATACTTCACATCACATGTCCATTGGTATGTCACCATTCTATGCCTTATATGGGTATCATCTTTTATATTTTGCTGACGTGATGTTTTTTGATAGCAAGGTTCCAAGAGCCAAGATTTGGATCTAAGAGAGTCAGGATATTCTCTGAGCTCTCAAGGATAACATGGCTGCAGCACAAAACCAGCAGAAGCTGTATGCCGACAGGGGTCGGGTGGAGAGACAGTTCGAGGTAGGGGACATGGTCTACCTACGATTATAGCCATACCGACAATCGTCATTAAAGCAGAAGGGGGCTGAGAAGCTCAAGCCCCGCTTTTATGGGTTGTACAGGGTGATATGCAAGGTTGGACAGGTTGCATATGTGTTGGAGCCCCAAGGCAACAAGATTCATAATGTTTTTCATGTGTCATGCCTGAAAAAGGCATTGGGGCAGTAGGTGACAGTGACAGATGAGCTACCACCCATGGATGATAAGGTGCATTTGGTATTGCAGCGAGAAGCTATCATTGATACCAGGGAGAGGCAGTTGCGGAGCAAGACGGTCCGGGAATTATTGGTGAGGTGGAAGAATTTGTCGGATGAGGATGCCACCTGGGAGAGTGAGAAGATCTTGCAGCATCCATCACTTTAGTTGCTTGAGGACAAGCAACATTTTTCTGGGGGAGACTATAATATTCCTAATTAGCCATGACTAGTTGGAATATTCGATTTTGCCCAACTTTTGCCTTCTATAATTATTTGTAAATAAAAAAAGTGAGGATGGGGGACATAACTCACTTTAAGAATAAAAAGTCACTTCCTAGTAGCACAGCGTTGTGACTTAAAGAGGAGCAAAGGGGGACGCAGAAATGGGGCCCACGCAGACACATGGAGGGACTGCACAGGAGAGAAGAACATGTGGCAAGAGGAGAATCACGCAAGAGGAGGTGAGCCTAGGGATTGTGAGAGGCAAAGGCTATAAAATAGAGAGGAGCCCCCTCATTTTGGATCATTCAATTATGTGCATTTTGAGCTAGTCGTTCCGAATTCTGAGCACGTTGGTTGTTTAGCTAGTCTGAAGCACTGTTTAGTGCATTGAGTGTCTCCGTTCGGAGATTTCGCCCTTAGCTTCGGGGGACTTCGAGTGCCTGCTCAGGCAAGGTATTTCCTTTGGCATTTCAGCAGTAGTTTTAGCAGCATTCCAGTAGTAGTTTCAGTAGCGTTTTGGAGGACTGCGCAACACTAGGAGAGGGACGTAGTTCTTTCTGGCAGTAGTGTTGGACCGGGGTTTCTGCAAGAGGATTTATGCTGGTTGATTGAGTAGGGGACCAACCCTTTCCTATTGGAGGAGTTTTGGCAGAATTTCAGGCAGAGTTTAGAGGGGTCTTCTTCAGTGGCAGTGCAGATCATTGAGGAGCTGTGCAGAACCCCATGGGGGTGATTTTCGGGGTCGGATATTCCAGGAAATATTTCTGGATTTTTGGAGTAGAGCCCAATTCCAGAGTTTCAACATTTTCTGAGGAGGGGAGCAACCCCAAATCATTGTTCGTTTTCTGGCAGCAGCAACAACATGACAGTTCTCCAGCCACGCAGAGAGGCCATTCCTTGTTATTATGAGAGTATTTCTTCACTTGCCTTGTGAAAGTCGAGGCACCATCTGTCTTATCACCTCTTGTACTCATTTTATTTCTCAGTATAATAAAATGGCTTAGCATTTCTCGCTACATTTCTTGTGTATCTGCTTACGTTTCCGGTTTACATTATTATATGTTGTTCCACTGTTATTTTGTCACTTCTGGGTTAATATATCATTTGCATGTATTTGGTTGGAGTTTTTGTTGGGGTTTGAGGAATATTCCAGGTTAGGGATATTACAACAAACCAAACATTTTGCCTCAAACTTTTGAATATCAAATTTAAGTTCATCCCAAAAAAATTCCTTCTCGACCTCGTGGTAAGTTTTAAAAAATCCTAAGTGCACTCCTAAGGGGGAGGTGCGTAATTCTAAAAGAATCTTTTGTTTGAGTTGGGAATTATTACAAAGATATAAGCGATATTTGCACCATAATGAATCATTTTTCCAGCTAAATATATCATATGTATTGGGACCTTGTTGCAACTTTTGAGTGAGTCTCCACATCTCTTTGTCATTCTTCCATTCATCCTTTGCTTCGGCTATCCAACTAGGTTGGATAATAGAAATGGCACAAAGTAATGCTTACACATCCTTGTCATTTTGTTAAGAGTGCATTTGCAAAAACATTTTGTTTCCCTTTTTTGTAGATGATTTCAAATTCATAACCCAACATCTTTGTGGCCCATTTTTGTTGCTCTTCTGAAGATAATCTTTGTTCCAAAAGTATTTAAGACAAGCATGATATGTTTTTACCTTGAAGTGTTTTCCCATTAGGTAAGGTTGACATTGCTTTAGTGCATGTAGAATTGCTAACATTTCCTTCTCATAAATAGGTTTGTGTAAATACTTTCCTTTGATGGGACGACTTTCAAAAGAAATGGGTCTTCCTTCTTGCAATAAAACAACACCAATTCCATTTACTGAGGCATCACATTCCACAATAAAGGTTTTTGTGAAGTTTGGTGTAGCTAAGAATGGTGCTTGACACATTGCCTCTTTAAGATGTTCAAAGGATTTAGTTGCTTCTAGAGTCCAAGAAAATGCATCTTTCTTTAGTAATGTTGTTAGAGGTGTTGCTCTTCTTCCATACTTCTTAACAAACTTGTGATAATACCCTATCAACCCGAGAAATCCTCGAATATGCTTTATGGCTGTGGGGATATTCCATTCTTTAATGGCTTTAATTTTGTTAAGGTCTACCTTAACACCTTCATGAGATACAATGTGACCCAAATATTCCACCTCCTGTACTCCAAAGAAACATTTGGAGGTTTTTTCATATAATTGTTTCTCCTCCAATAGTTTGAGCACCCTGTCAATATGTTGAACATGATCCTTCCAAGGCTTGTTGTAGATTAGTATATCATCAAAAAATACTAACACAATTTTTCTAAGGAAAATTTTGAAAATGGAATTCATCAAACCTGGAAATGTGGAAAGTGAATTAGTAAGGCCAAAAGGCATAGCCAAAAATTCATAATGAACCTCATGAATTATGAATGTTGTTTTCGGAATGTCTTTAGTCTTCATTCTAATATGATGATATCTTGAATGAAGATCCAACTTGGTGAAGTAAATTTCTCCATGTAATTCATCAATGACAGAAATGGGAAATTTTTTTTTAATAGTGAGCTTGTTAGCTCCCTATAATCTGGACACGTACGTTGTGATCCATCCTTCTTTTGCACCAGTATCACTAAAGAAAATAAATAACTTTAACTGGGTTGAATTATATCGACCTCTAGCATTTATGCAACCATATGTTCAATTACATTCTTTTGGGCATATGGATATCTGTAAGGCCTGATGTTTGGAGGAACATTTCCTGGAATAAAATGAATAACATGATCATGATCATGAATAAGCGAGAGACCTTTGGGAGTCTCAAATACCTTGGAATGATTGTCCAAGACTTTTTGTAGATTTGGAGAAATAGATGATTTTGATGTTTGAAACTCTAGTCAACATAATTGTGAAATTACGCCCTGTCATTCTTTCATCAAAAGCTTTGTCATGCCATTAGAGTTGATTACCTTTCCTAGTTTCCATGCGATACCCCTTAATTTAACATCAATTCCTTAAAAAAAAATCAAGAAAAGTTCTTGAAAATTAAAAGCTATCGTCCCAAAATATTGTAACCATTGGACTCCTAATACAACATCAACACCACCCATTGGAATGGAAAGCATTGGACTATTCAATACATATCCCCCATAGTTAACTTGATATTATGGCACTTTCTAGAGCAATTTGTAGTTCCCCCATTTGCAACCATCACTTGACACTCTGGTGCTGCATATAGGAAGCAATTAAATTCCTTGGCTATCTTACAATTAATAAAATTATGTATACTACTCAAATCAATCAACACTATTACATTTTTCTTCTTGATATATCCTTCTATCTCGAGAGTTTAAGGAGTGATAATTACTTTCAATGCATTACAAGATATGGTCAGATTCATTTATTCTTTCTTTGGGGTTGGTTCCTGATGTATATCCTCCTATTTTGACATTTCTTGTTCATTTTCATCCTCCTCTTCACAATCTATGTAAAACAATTTCTTCTCATCACACTTATGACCTTTATTGTATTTTCTACCACAACTGTAATAAAGCCCTTTTGCTCTTTTTTCCTCCAATTGTTGTGGTTTCAATCTTGTAGGTTGTGGAAGGCTAGGAGCAACAACACTTCCATATTTACAGTTGTAAGTAGTAGACTTCCTTGTTGCCATAATTTTGCTTTCAACCTTTTGTAGAAAAACATGTAGATTCACAAGCTTATGTAATCTACTAAAACAAGAGACAAGAATCTACTTCTACTTTTTACAGCGAAAGCCCATAAACATCGAGCAAACAATAATCAATAGAGGAAGAGAATCAAAGGCACATAACACAATAAATATCCGGGGAAAGCCACAGCTCAAAACCCCACTATCTGTTTTGTATTAATCCAAAAAATCAAGATGAAATTACAATGCTTGTTCTCTCTAGAACAATTCCATCACTCAACAAATTCAATCTCCAACTCATAAGCAAGTTCAATGCCAAATCTTAGCCAATTCTCCAGCTCTCCAAGTTTCTATTCCAATGTGTAATTCCTATGAAGGATAGCTTGTATTTAAAGGGAAATAAAACCTCTAAAAATAGCGCAATCCCTCAAGGATCAGTTCCTGATTGCATGCACTATCAGTGCAACTCAGAAAAAAACTAAAACAAATAGTACATTGTCCCTACACTCTAGTCTCAATTGGGTCTTTCTCAGAATCAACATGCGTGAGTTTCTGATTTTGGAATCTTCAGTTAACTAGAGTAGCACTAATTAGTTCACTAGCGTCTCAACTGATTGTTTACTCACAATTAGTTCCCGAAACTGATTGGCACTAATTTAACTAGACTTAACTCAATAAATTGAATTAACTAATTACAACTCATTCATAACTCAGCCTTAACTCCTATAAGTTAGGGAAAACATATACATGTCTTCTAAAAGACTTCCAATTCGAATTTCCTAAATTAATTAAGTTAATTAAACTTAATTAATTATTTTCAAATTGTTATGAGAAAATAATTCTACTTTAATTCACAGTTTAATTCAAGGACAAATTAAACTTGAATTTCTTGTTGCCATTTCTCAACACTCCCTCTCAACAAGAAAGGGATTATCCACTACCCTGATTCTATCTCTGTGAAACTCGAATTTACATCTTGGCAATGCCTTTATCAAGATGTCAGCATCTTGCTCCTCCATGGGAATGTAATCTAACAACATGATCCGCCTCAATACACAATCTTTGAGATGATGATACAGAATATCTATATGCTTGGACCAATCATGAAAAATTGGATTTTAAGAGAGTTTAATACAACTTTGATTATCACAATAAATCACTGTTGGATCCATCTGCTAACCAAACAAACCAACTAGTATCTTCCTCATCTAGATAGCCTCACATGTTTCTTGACTTGCAACCATGTACTCTCTCTGCCGAACTGAGTGCAATTGATCTCTGTTTCCTGCTATACCAAGAAACTACAACTGACCCAATACTAAAGATCCCTCTTGATGTGCTTTTCTTGTCAGATGGACTCGCCACCCAATCTGCATTGGTGAAGTCTTGAATCTTCACTCCCTTTGTCTGTCTATACCACAACCCAAACTGAGTAGTGTTTATGAGGTATCTCAATACATGCTTTGTCGCCTTCCAATACAACTTGGTAGGCCTAATCATCGATTAACTAAGCTGGTTAACTACATAACACATATCTAGTCATGTGTTTACCAGATACATGAGTGAACCCACAAGCTATCTGTAAACAATATCTTCCACTACATCTCCTAAAGTAGCATCCTCCTTCCTCCAATTACCAGCTAGAGGAGTCTCCATGGGTTTACTGCTCTCCATGCAGAATCTCCTGAGTATCTCGTTGGCATACTTGCCTTAAGAAACAAACAACTCCCCATCTCCCTGCCATACCTCCATGCCAAGAAAGTAATGCATGAGTTCCATGTCCTTTATCTCAAACTCTCTTGCAAGGTCCTCCTTGCAAGATTTGATGATCTTCTCATCACCTGTTAGTATGAGATCATCTACATAAAGTACAATGATCAAAATCTTACCTTCCACCACTAGGTGATATAGGTTCGCATCTACTTCATTCTTTGAGAAGCCCAACCCAGTGAAGTAGCTATCTGTCCTGGTGTACCAAGCATGGGGTGCTTGCTTCAGCCCATACAACGCTCGCTTGAGTTGGCACACATGTGAATCATGGTCCAAGGTTTCAAAACCTTCGGGTTGCTCTATGTACACCTCTTCCTCAATCATGCCATTGAGGAAGGCAGTCTTCACATCCATCTAATGGATAATCTAACCCATCTGTGTAGATAGTGCCAAAATAGATCTAATATATGAGTACCTTAAAACAGGAGAAAAGGTCTTATCATTGTTAATCCTCTCTACTTGTGAAAATCCACGGGCCACAAATCTGTTGGAAATAATACTGAGAGGGGGGGTGAATCAGTATTATCACATCAATAAAACTTTTTTATTTCAATATTCAAATTCATATATGCTACTTCCACAACTTCTTATGATTCAGTTAGTTGATCCTTAATGAGTGCATTAGAACATTATCAACCATATTAACAGTAAACAAGTGCAGTAAAATAGAACATATCATCACACATAAACCACACACATGAACACCATGATATAAGGTGGAAACCCAATGTGGGTGAAAACCACCTGCTGCAATATGTCTCTATCTTCTTTCAATTAGAAACTTCTTTTTACTGGTGCAGTCCTTTACCAGTACGCAGGCTGCAACCTTCAGAGAACTACAACCCTCTCTCGTTTTCCAGACTCTCCTGGAAGGGAGCTACAACCCCCTTAGCTCTTGCACTAGCCAAGATACTAGTACGTAGGTGCTGGCCTACAGAAGGTTACAACATCAATCAATCATCAATAATTTCTGCATCAAATAATCTCCTTTTCACCAATTAGCGTTGAATCAAGTAGACACTTCTCTGACAGTTGTATCCAAATCACAGTAACTGTAACCACACGCCAAATCTAAACCCAAAACAAAAAATACTATCATTCAAGCTTAAATATTAAGACCCATCAATAGAACTTATCCTTCTCCTTGCGCTCAGGTTCCTTCTTTATTCAAATCCAGATCTGCACCATAACCCAATCACAGTGTTCCAGATCTAGCACTTTATCAGATATTCAATAACAATTCAGATGATGCTTTGCCAAATGATCTCCTTCCCCTTTTATAGTCTTAGGCCTTTCACAATATCACGGTCCAAAACCATAATAACACAATACCATGAACCCAATACTTGGGATCAACACTTTTGGATACAATACCACAGACCAAAACCATAGGATCAAAAAACTGTCGAACCAATACCTTGAACCAACCATGAAAGTGCGTGAACTTTTCTCCACATGAAATAAACTTTTTCTCCACATAAAAGTGCGTGAAATTTTCTCCACATGAAATAAACTTTTTCTCCACATAAAAGTGCGTGAAATTTTCTTCACATGAAATAAACTTTTTCTCCACATAAAAGTGCGTGAACTTTTTTTTTCTATATGAAATAAACTTTTCTCCGCATAAAAGTGCGTGAACTTTTTCTCCACATGAAATAAACTTTTCTCTGCATAAAAGTGCATGAACTTTTTACATGAAATAAACTTTTCTCTACATAAAAGTGCATGAATTTTTCTCTACATGAAATAAAATTTTATCTTCATGAAAGTGCGTGAACTTTGCTGCACTATAATTTATCATATGAGATGAGTGGGTAACCATCAAGTACAACATATGTATCATAATGCCAACAATCTCCTCCTTTGGACTTGATGGCAACAACAACCAATCACTCTCCCCCTTTGACATCAAGGGCAAAGGGCAAACCAGGATAATCTCTTTCCTAGAGAAACATTCTGCTGCCCATACTCCCCCTGAGTACCTACTGAAATCTTTACTCTGTTGAAGTGTGTTGTTCATGCTCCCCCTGACTATAAGCAAGCTCATTCAGATCATCAACCCTAATTTCCTTCTATTCTTTCTCTGACTTCGTTCCACCTGAAACCAACAACAGCTGTGAACTAGAACCAAAAGCTTCTAAGATAATGCCAACAATGCATCGTTAAAAGTTTATCTGCTCCCCCTGAACCTGTGCCAGATGGTCTCTGTCAGACCCATATCAGACTATCTTCAACCAGAGCCTGTCCCTACTGATATCCATCAAGCCTCCATATACGCGACTATCTCTGACAAACCAGCGTATGTACCCGGATCCTCCTCAAGCAACTCGCGCACACCCATTTTTCTCTAAAATAGACAAGTTTTAACAGCAAGATGATGCATCAACTACTCCCAACTTTTGCCTGAGGTATTCAAAGGTCTCCCTAGGCAAAGGTTTGGTGAGAATATCAGCAACTTGTTCCTTAGAAGGAACATACTCCAACTTGACCTTTTGTTCAATCACTTGTTCCCTGAGAAAGTGATACTTGATCGGTA
>APFE031115359.1:45819-60253 GCA_000404065.3 Pinus taeda | reverse complement strand
CATGAAAGTGCGTGAACTTTGCTGCACTATAATTTATCATCTGAGATGAGTGGGTTGCCATCAAGTACAACATATGTATCATAATGCCAACAAAATCTGGCCTTATGCTTCTCAACACTACCATTTGCAGCTTGATTTACCTTGTAAAGAGAACGGGAGCTCACAACTGACTTGTCCTCCGGTCTCGAGACCACATCGCAAACACTATTTCGAATCATGGAGTCATACTCTTCCACCATCACATCAACCCAAACTGGTTGTTGCACTGCTTCCTGAAAGGAATATGGCTCTATGACAACACATGCACCCATAAGTGCCATGTATCCAGTGTACCTCTCTGGTGACCTCCTCTGCCTGCGCTGAGAAGTGGGTGCTCCCACATTCTCCCATGCATCATTCAACAATTTGTCAGCCTCTCTAGTGCGCTTTCTTCCATCTTTGGAAGACTCTGCCTGAGTGGGTGTCTCCACTCTCGGAACCTCTGCATGTGGCTGCTCCACATCAATCTGAGACTCCTCAACCTTAAGAACTAAAAGTTCCTCCTCTGCATGTAACTCAAGTTCCCTCTCAAGGGATTCTCACATGGCCTTCTCCTCATCAAACTTGACATCCTTGCGAACCATTGTCATCTGACTAGTTTGCATGTACACCCGATAGTTGTGGGTGGTATCGATGTACCCCACAAAGATCCCCAATTCTATTGTTGGTGCAAGCTTCTTCCGTGCATCTTTGGTCACATGGCAATAAAATGATGACCCAAAAATCCTGAAGTGACCAACATCTGACCTCTTACCGGAATAAGCTTCCTCTGGTGTTTTACTCTCAAGTATCCGATATGGACTTCAGTTCTGAACATAAACCATTGTGTTGCATGCCTCAGCCCACAAGTGTAGTGGTAGGCCATGATCATGCAACATTGCCCTTGTTGCCCCTATAATGCTCATGTTCTTCCTCTCAGTAACCCCATTATGTTGAGGGTTATGGGTGTCGTAAACTCTCGTTTAATCCCTTCTGATTCACATAAGTTCTTAAACTCATTGGATACATATTATCCACTGTTATCACTTCGTAGGCTTTAACCTTCTTGCCTGACTCTTTCTCGACCAATGCTTTGAACTCACAAAATTTTGAGAATGTCTGATCCTTTCTCTGCATGAAAATTATCTAGCATTTACAAGAATAGTCATATACAATTATAACATAATACATGTGTTTGGCGGTGGATACTGTTGAGAATGGTCCACACACATCTGAATGGATTCTCTCCAGAATAAACTCTATGCAGTTGTCTCTATCTCCAAAAGAAGACTTGGTGTATTTTCCCAAAGTACAACCTTTGCATGTATCAACTTGCTCAAATGTACCTTGGGGAAGACCGGTAGAGATTTGCTGCAATATCTTCAAAGCCCCATGATGCAAGTGACCCAATTGCCTGTGTCACAACTTGCCGATGTCGCGACTCAACATCTTTTCCACTTTTGAACTCAAAGTAGCACAATCCTCTACCTCTATCTTATAGAGATTCTAAATTCGAATCCCTATCTTCTTTACTTGACCCGTGGCTATGTGTTAAAGGAACACCTTTTCTTTCAAAAATATCACATCATAGCCTCTATCCTCAAGCATGGCAACGGATACCAAGTTCTTCATCAGTCCGGGTACATGCATAACGTTCTTCAAGGTGAGTGGAGCCGCATGTTCCCTCTGAAAAGTAATAGTGCCCACACCAGTAACACTATACTTACCATCATCACCCATCTTGATATGCATCTTGAGATTTTTCTCCTCCAGTTCACTAAATAACTCTTTTTCATCAGTCATGTGGAGAGAAGCTCCACTATTTAAGTACGAGACACTTCCCATCATTGAATACACAATGCATGCAATGGAGAAAAACTCCAATTCGAATTGGGAGGCCAAAGCCGCACCCATCGCTCCTCCTTGGACTTCTTCAATGGACAATTTGTAGCAAAGTGACCCATCTTGTGACAATGAAAGCATTTAACTTTTGTCATGTCCTTCTTCTTACCTCCTTGATAAGAATCTCATTTGGAACGAGAAATTTTACCTTTCCCCTTCCTTTCCTTAATCGCTAAGGCACAATTCTCTTCATCATCAATGTTTAATGAAGAGCCATCCCTAGTGTTCCTCTAGATCTCATCCTGCATCAAATCCGACCATATTCGTTCCCAATCTGGCAGCTTCTCCCGACCATTGACAGAGTCCTGATAACTATGCCAACTCTTTGGGAGTCCAAGAAGAGTAATGCTCACAATATCCTCCTTAGCAAATGTGATTCCAACACTTCCAAGTTCATCCTGACATTGAGTGAACTTGGTTAAGTACTTTGGAATCGTCTCGCCTTTCTCCATCTTGATTTTACGAAGTTCTTCCTTTGATCATTGTTATTCTGATACAAATCTGTCAATGTTTTCCACATAGCATGTGGAGTTTCCTTTCCATGGAGACTCGAGACAATGTGGTCTCGAACTCCCTCAAGGATTATCTACCTTGCCTTTGCCACACTTCTTCCATTCAGCCAAGTTTTGTGCATCCATAGTTGCTGGCTTGGGGACTTCTTGATCAATGAATTCCTTCAAGCCATTATCTTGTAGCACAACCTCCATCATGTCCCTCTAGGATATAAAATTCGAGCCGCCTTCCAAGGCATACTCAAGCCTCAACCCATGGAACGCCATATGCCGATCCTGAAGTATGTATGCAAATTCGACTTTCCCCAGTAACCCAAAAACACAAAACTTTGAAATCTCTTCTAGAGAGTTGATTTTAAATCAACAATATCTCCCTCATCCCAACTCTGATTCGACCCATTTTTTAATTTGGGTATCTTTTCCTAAAGAATCCATATCTGCAATTTGTTTCTGCAAATTTTGCACAGAAATTCTCAGATCTTCTCTGCAAACTCTCGGCCCAAAAAATAATCTTGCTCCGATACCATGTAGAAAAACCTGTAAATTCACAAGCTCATGTAATCTACTAAAACAAGAGATAATAATCTACTTCTACTCTTTATAGCAGAAGCCCATAAACATTGAGCAAACAATAATCAATAGAGGAAGAGAATCAAAGGCACATAACACAATAAATATCAGGGGAAAGCCACAGCTTAAAACCCCACTATCTGTTTTGTATTAATACAGAAAATCAAGATGAAATTACAATACTTGTTCTCTCTACAACAATCCCAACGCTCAGCTAATTCAATCTCCAACTCATAAAAGCTCAAGGCTAAATCTAAACCAATTCACAATCTCTCCAAGTCTCTATTCCAATGTGTAATTCCTATGAAGGATAACTTGTATTTAAAGGGAAATAAAACCTCTAAAAATAGCGTAATCCCTCAAGGATTAGTTCCTGATTGCATGCACTATCAGTGCAACTCAGAAAAATCTAAAACAAATAGTACATTGTCCCTGCACTTTAGTCTCAACTGGGTCTTTCTCAAAATCAACATGCATGAGTTTCTGATAGTGGAATCTTCAATTAACTAGAGTAGCACTAATTAGGTCACTAATGTCCCAACTGATTGTTTACTCATTATTAGTTCGTGAAACTCATTAGAACTAATTTAACTGGAGTTAACTCAATAAACTGAGTTAACTAATTACAACTCATTTAAAACTCATCCTTAACTCCTATAAGTTAGGGAGAACATATACATGTCTTCCAAAAGACTTCCAATTAGAATTTCCTAGATTAATCAAGATAATTAAACTTAACTAATTATTTTCAAATTGTTATGAGAAAAGAATTCTATTTTAATTCACAGTTTAATTCAAGGACAAATTAAACTGGAATTTTTTGTTGTCATTTCTCAACACTTTTCTTGCCACCCTGAATGCCTTCTCTAATGAATTAGATTCCCAAAGGAGAAACTCATGTTAGATGTTATCCTTTGAAGTCCCTATGAAGCCATCAATCTATGCTCCTCTGGAATATCAGTTACCCTATTATTCAATTTTTGGAATTCCTCAATGTGCTCTGCCATTGAACCCTTTTGTTTGAGATTTATTAATTGGCTAAAGATGGTGTTTCTCTTTGTATCCTCATAGTATGCTACCATTTCCTTCATAAAATTTGACCAAGTGACAAGTGGTTTACGAGAGCAAAGCCATTGATACCATACAAACTGATTGGGTTCTAAATATAAAAATGCAATGCGTACCTTTTGTATGTGTTACACATCATGGAGATAATCCATTTGTAGTATCCATGTTACCAGATCCTTGCCATCAAACTTCCGCATATCGATCTTTGGAATGTGGTTGGTCTTCAACCCAAACTTAGAGTATTTAAAGTCATTATCAACATTCCTTTTATTCTCATAATGAGTTTCATGGAATACCTTGTCGCCATTAGTTTCTTGTAGAAACTTTGTCGAACCTTCCTTCAAACTTTCCATCTTAACATTCATGCCATCCTTCAAATCTTCCATGTCTGATTTTAAACCATTCTTCAAATCTTCCATTTCCTTTTTTGTTACTCTTTGCGAGTGCAAAATTTGTTGCACTTGGTCTAGTAATTTTGATATATCATGTTGCATTTCTTCCTCTTCTCCATGTGCCATAGTATAACTTTTTGGTTGCTTACTAGGTGTGTCCATTTTTTTTGCTTCGAGGCATTTGGAATCAAACAACTATTTTTTACTTCACTATGCCCTTTTAATCACTTCAAACTGATTTTTCAAACAAAGTTATGCACACCTTTTTCTTGCTTTTTAGGAGCTTGATATTGAAATGGTTGTATCTTCGTAATTTAGGCTCTCCATGGTCTAAAATTTCATCCCATTGTATCCCTATAAGTCTTCTTTCCAACCCCACAGGTCAGACTGAGATTGGATTATTCAAGAAATAGTTATGCCCAATCTCCCATGACGGCCTGATTATAGAATAATTCAGTATAGCGAACTTGTATAGAGTGTCATGTGTCACTGTTTCAACATTTGGCCGTAAAAATGATACACAAAAAACTACAGTCTATGCAATTTCAGTCACTTCCTATGAAATTCAAATTCGATGCTCGGAGAGAAAGTTATGATGATTTTCCATAGGTCACTTGTTTGAGAGGGGATTCTAGAGCCTACAAAAACCCTAAGTTCCTCTGATCATATGTCCGAAAATATAACGAACCAAGATCTTAAATTCGTACACAAAGTTTAACAATATTTCAACTCCATGTGGTTCCAATTTCAGCTTCTGAAACATCGTAGAAAAAAAATTGTAGTGAAAATTCCAAGATAACATGTTTGAAGAAGAAAAACTCTAGAATCCAAAGCTCTGATATCAGATGTTAAGCAACCAACTCAAAAAATAGAAGAAAAGATAGATCAAAGACTTAAAAATTAGCCTCTTCAAGGGGGGAAGCAACCTCCTTTATATTACATAAATGAACAATTCTTGGATGATAAGACCTCCTTGGTATATATAGGAGTCTAAGGGGTCACAATATAATCAGAGCCTACATAATAATAATAATGTAAGGGCACAACAATAACATTAGTGGGATTTTACGGGTCACAACAATAACAATAGTGGGATTCTACGGGTCACAACAATAACAATATGGGGAATACATGGGCACAAAAACAACAATAGGGGACTACACTAACAATAGCAATAAGGGGGAAACACTAGTATTATAGAGACCTAATAGTGGATATGCAAATGGCTTGAGAAACTAACATCTTAAGGACAATCGATCTTTTGGTTGGGTGGTGATAAGAATGGGCATGAAGATATCAATCAATATGAGTATTTTTTTGAGTAACATCTTAAGGAAAACCATTTTTTTGGCTAGGTGGTGGCGAGAATGAGCATGAAGATATCGATAATTATGAGTCTTTTTTCCAATAAAATTGATGAGTGAGGGATGCATTAGGAAGCCTGGAGATGATAATGTCGAGGAAAGGAAGAGAGTTGTTATTTTCCATTTGCATGGTAAATGGAATATCAGAGGAGATGTGATTAAGGTGGTCAATAAAATATTTCAACATTGGAATACCATTGGGTAAAATAACAAAAGTATGATAAATATAGTCAAACCAAAATTCAAGTTTCAAATGGAAGCTATCTGTGGCGTGAGTTTCAAATGCTCCATGAAGATGTTGGCTATTACAAGGGGGAGGGAAGCATCCATGGCAGTACCTTTATATTATTTGTAAAAAAAATCCTTTGAAAGAAAATAATGTAGAAGTGAGTCATATTTTTATTAGGTTGAGGGTCTGAGAATCAACCATATTAAACTTTGGGAATGGGAATTATGATAAAAATGGAGACAAAGGCATAGCTAACCATGATGTCATGATAATCAAGATGGAGGTGTTTATTTAAGGATGAAGTTAGAGGAGGCTTTAGTAAAAGACGACGTCTGCCCTAAAAGGGGTTGAAGCTTATGAGCCAAGAACTTGGACAAGGCATGGATGGGAGCATCAATGGCATAAACTATGGGTTGAAACCAAATATCAATTTTGTGGATTTTAGGTAGCTTATAGATTCTAAGGGTGTGGGGATTGTGCAGAAGGAATTGTTTAATAGTCGAATGATTTAACGAATAAGATTTAATAGTTTTGGTGGCAAGGTTGGTGATGGAGTTGATAAGGTGCCTTGAAAGACGTTTGTAGGGTGGAGATTAAAGGAGATCATGAATTTTAAGATTATAGGCAAAGAAGTTAATATTAATGGAAGCATTACATAATTCAGATTTAAAAATGGTGATATTTGGGTTGTTATTAAGGTTTTTATTGGCAAGGAATTCACTTTTTGAAATATTGGGTATGGGAGGATTAGACTTATGGAGAATACGACCACAATCTTGCATGATTTCTTTAGTGATGTGGGACGTAGAAGTTGATAGATGGATTTAATTGAAGAAATTATCTTTTTGCAATGAATCCATCAAGAGACTAAAACAAAATTAAATTTGTTTTTGAAAAGAAGAAGGGAGGCCTGGTTGAGATTCTTATAGGATAACTTAACAATGGTGGGAGGTAGTGACTTGGGAGAAATATGGGGTGTTTATTGGGTTTGAATGAATAGAAGGATAAGAGGGGGAGGAATATGTATTCAACGAGAGGGTGGAAGAATCCAAGTGCAAGGAGAATGAATTCAAATATAACAAGGGATCTCTAAATTTTAATAATGGAATTTTAGCAGGACCTTGTGGAGAGTGGGGTTGAGAAATTAGAGGGGAGTTTCTAAATGGAAGTAAGGAGAAGGGAGAATATGAATGTGGAGAAGGAGGAACGAGAAAGGATGTGAGTGAAAGATGTTTGTCATGGGCAAGAGGAATTAAGGAGGCTATAATGGCTACGATGTAGCTTAATGGGGGAGAGATTTAAGGACAAGGATTGGTCAACTTCTACAAAAATGGGATGTGTTATATGGAGGGGTCACATGAGAGTGATGGAAGAGACTAGGTTTAACAAAAACAAAGATAAAAGTAGTGGAGATGTTGCTAAGGATCAAAGAAGAGATGTGGATAGGAATATAATTTTGTATAGAGGGGGATGAGGGTGGATTGTGCGAGAGAGTCGAGGTAGGGGACTCTAAATCAGAGAGGAAGTATTAGAAATGAAACCAAGAGAGAAAGGGATTAAGGAAAGATTAATGGGAATGGAAGATTTGGTTGGCTAAAAAGATATTTTAAGCTAATATGATCAGTTGCCAAAGTGAATTTCTTTCCTAACAAATAATGTCTCCACATCTTTAAGGCATGTATGACAAAAAATAGCTCTAAAACATATACAACATAATTTCTTTCATGGGTTTTCAAGTTTCTAGACTCATAAGCTATCATTGAATTGTCTTGCATTAAAACTCCCCTCTGATACCACTTTGTAACACCCTCCTCCCACATCTACCCAAGTAACCAGCCAACCAGGGTAAACATGTGACGAGAAGTTACTATGATATGATTTGACCTCCTAAGTCATGTTAAAGAAGTGGAACTGACAGAAGCACACCATATATACCTTCAAAATCAGCAATAAGACCCATAGGAACCATCCCAACCTTTTTGCTAACCAGCCTCTGGGTCCACTGAGTTTTTGACCACTTGACCTTTGGACACTCTCATGCTATGGGCATGCCAGTGTCTAGGGACCTATGTATGATCCCACAAGCCTACATGCCTATGTCCAGGGACAATTTCCAGCAAAACTGTGCCAAAGTCCGTGGAATTTAAGGAAATTTTCAAGCCTAGAATTCTAGCCATCGCTCAGAACTTGCTGTAACTTACAAAATCCATTAAACACATGATGACATGACTAATAAACCAAAAAAAAACTCTAGGACTAATCCTGACCAACCCCAACTGGTACTAACATTTTGTCAAACACTTGGCATGAATGAAATCTACATGTTTAAATAACAGATATAAGCATAGGGGTCTCATACTTATCTGAGATTCGTTATGAGGTATTGTTTCCTTATCACTTTAGCTGCAATTTCATCCATTAGGCCATACATACATTGTTCATTCATATACAAGTAAAAACATGATGGGTGCCATACATAGCCACTGTCATAATACATATTCATAACCAATATAATAACAACAGGGATACCAAGGATACAATAGCCATAAAATCCACATATAAACTAGTATGATACTCATGAGATAACAAGGAGAAATAACCTCGTATTAATGATGCAAAATCCAACAGGATATGGGACTACCATATTCCACCCAGTCGTATAATGGCTAAGCCAAATCTCTTTACAACCATTCACCCTCGTGCCATATTACAAGCATGAATGTGGGATCTCATAAAAGACATCAATCAAAACCATCTAGGGCTTCCAGAGGCCAAACCACCTCAACCCATCAAACAATGATTCCACCTCACGGTTGGATATCACAAAACCATCATCAGATTGGTCTCTACCCAAGTCTTCTAGGGCTCCAGAGCATTTGTTCCAACCCGACTTCCAAGACTAGTAACTCAACCCACCATGGGCTTCAGAACGTTTGTCCAACCAAGGCTTCCATGACTAGTAACTCAACCCAAGTTGTTGCAGAGATTCCACATCATTTGTCCAACCAAGGCTCCAGGACTAATAACTCAACCCAAGACATTATAGGGCATCCAAATCATTTATCCAACCAAGGCTCCAGGACTAATAACTCAAGCCGATTTGTTATAGGGCTTCCAGAGCGTTTGTCCAACCAAGGCTCTAGGAACTAATAATTCAACCCAAGCTAAAGGAAACATGAGAACCAACCAGAAAAACAAAGAAATAAACCCACAACACCATGGATATCTAGGAAATGGCAAGGCTAGTCAAATCCACTGCCAATCCAGACAATCCTCCATGTTAGTGACAAATCATAACCAAGAAACCACATGCATGTGCCATGCATGCCAAAACTAGTGACGAAAACACACATGCAACTCGATACCTACAAGAAAAACCCACTGTATATGTGGATCTTAATGTCCTCTTGCACTTTCCTGCTCTTCATTTGCCTTCTTGCTCTGAAAATCCAAGTATGCCACACTCTCCAAGAGTGCTCCAAGAAAACTCTAAGTATCCAAGAGTATGAGAGAGAGAGAATAATGAGAGAGATTCAAAATTGCACTGGCAAGTCTTAGCCACTGATCCTCAAAAGCCTTTTTATTAATGAAGCCTCTATTTTCTTCATTTTCCATTACTTTCCTTCATTTTCCTCCTCACATGCAACTTGTGACCTTCACCTTCATTTTCTCCTAAATTCCATTATTTCATAAATAAAATGCCAATTAATGCCTCATGCCTTTCCAAAGTCTTTACCATTGCCTTTGCCAATTTCCTTATCCATAATAACCGAAATGAAAACCCACTAGGATGTTTTGCCCACCATTCAACTTGGAATACATGTCCCATGACCATGGTCTTATATATTTTTACATGGATTTTTAACCAGGGTTGTTACAAGTACCATAATTGTGATCTTTAGGTTCTTATTATTATGAAATGACCCAACTTTACAAATATTGATACTTATCGTTGTTGCTACTAGACCATGTGAAATCAAGCAAGTTTTGCATTAACAAATAGAGTAGTGTCTAGGCTTCTAAGAATCGCTAACAATGAGTCTAGGCATTCAACCACACTCTGCTTGAAACTTGTTTGGATCCAAGTTAACATATCTCTCTCCACATAACTTTCCATGTTGTGCAAGGTGTTGAGGATTAATTCGTTGAGATTCCACTCCCAGTTCCTTTTCTTGAAGGGGAATGTGGACTTCATGGCCTCTCAGCCACATTAAATTCTCTTATATACCCATGGTTTCTATTCGTGTTGAATTCTTCAAGAATTATACCCTTGTTGTTAAATCCATGTACATTTGTATAGATACACAATAATTAAAGGTGGGGTTGTGTTAATAGTCTCAGTGAGACTTTGTCATAAGGAATATATGGAGATATTTATGTATACAATACTCCACTGTAGACATTGATTGAGGTTTTTCAAGCTCATTTGTCTCTACTCAACCACGAAAGTCTTGTTATTTGAGGTGAAGCTTAACACATGCCTTAGCGAAGTCAATAAGCTAGTAATCCAAATGCTTTCAATCAATTTCTTGAGCTACATAACCCATAAAAGCACATAACATATAGAAAGTAGTTGTTATGCCCAGTGCCCACAAACTTACTCTCTTCATAGTTATGTTATATGGGGGTTATTACTCAAGGAATCAAATTTGTCAAATTTTGTTGGTACCACACTTGCATCCTATAACATGACTATAAATCAATAAGAGGGGAAACATGTCCAAGCAACAATAGAACCCTGAACAAATTTAATGGGTTTTTGTAGATATCATCTATTTTGGGATGAATTAAAGAAATGTGCAGCTACACCCCAACATCTTCCTTTACTTGTCTTATCACTTGGAACTATATCTTTTCCATGTTTTCTCTCAATGCTTGGAGTCTTGGACTACTTGTTTTTGGAGTGAAGAGATACTATTTTTATAAGGTTGTTAAGGTTAGAATGCAATGAAACAATTATAACTAATATACAATGATCCTACAGTGTTAGTGCTCCTATTTGTTTATCCATTTCTATTGGGAACAACAATTATCCCTGTGATTCCTCGTTAGCTTTATCATGTTGGAAATATAGTCTCCGCATTTGCCAATGATCATTTGGTTTAATCTTAAAGGTTCCTCCTAGATGTGAAGCATTATGAACAAAGCAAATTTGTTTTTTTTAGCAATCAACAAAGTTTGATCAACCGCTTTCAAAGTGTAACAAGATGCGAGATATGTCAATGGATATATGATTGCACATATGTATTGCTATTTTCAATTCTAATTGGGAGTCACAATATATGTTTTTCAAGGTAGTATTGGAAAAAATTCTAATAGGATATGTACCCATGTAGTGTAGGTTACATTTTGGTTTAGACTGGGGTTTTAGAGTCATGAGGAATGCTATTAAGCTCATGTTCAACTCGTAGTGACACACAAGTAGTTTATAGATGAAGAGTATACATTTTTGCCTTCACTCATAATAATTCAATTTGAAATTGGGTGGGGGGGTAGTCTTTCTACACAAAGAGGTCTCTATTTACACAATGGGAACATAACAATTTACCCAACCAATTAGAACCTATGCACAAGTGATCTAAAATGGATCATGTTATTCACTTACCTTCTTGATGTCTTTTTTGAAGTGGGAAAACCAAAGTCGTGATCTTGCCAAAGGCCATCTCATGAGGGATCCTGAATTTGGCAGTAAAGATTCAAATTTCAAGTGCTTATTCTTGTTCTTAAACAAATAATGTATCTTTGGGTCTAAAGCTAGAGAAAAACATGTTTTAGGTTTCCTTGTCATACGAATTGTTGAGAGCTTTCTAATGAAAAAATAATAACCATAAAATAATATGCTTACCCCATTCTTGTAACTATAACATGAGAGTTGGGTAACCTAGTAACCACCTCCCTTGGGTTAGAATGGCAAGGGGGTGTGTAACAATAAGTGTTATGGTCAAGGTCTACATTGTGTAGCCTATTCGTCAGACTTGCCTTTACCATACATGGAAACTAGGGCATTTTCTTTTATACTCCCATTTACCTTGCATCTCATAGCTATTTTGTTACTCCATTTTAAACTCCCTCGTTATACCTAGACCAT
Organism: Pinus taeda; assembly: GCA_000404065.3. Classification (NCBI taxonomy): domain Eukaryota; kingdom Viridiplantae; phylum Streptophyta; class Pinopsida; order Pinales; family Pinaceae; genus Pinus; species Pinus taeda. Next base: position 48,110 of record APFE031115359.1, on the reverse strand, counting down.
TAAGTGTTTGGTAAGTTTCCCCCCAAAGCAGTCCATTGGTCAAAAGGAAGGCTCAGGGAACTTGAGGGTTCTAGTGCATACTTGGAAAATAGATTTCTATTTAACTTACTTGAGATCGTTGGTGCATCAATTATTCAACATCCTTTATCATTGTATCCATTTTCTACTCCCTCTTCAAAGCCTAGATACCATCATCACTTCAATCATGCTCGATTCCCTCTTCGTGTCATCTCTTCTATTTTTCTTGAATTACTTCCCAAACATTGTTATTTATGAATGGATGCCTTTCCACCTCTCCATGAAACTATCTTTTTCTCCTCTCCCGCAATTTCCCAAAAGTTAAAATTGTCTTTTGCCTTTAATCCAAAACCATATTTAGGCACCCTTAGGTTGTGAAGACTTGTACATTTTTAAATCTATTGATTTTTAGACAATTTTAGAGAATGTTATCATTCCTTCTATCATACTAATTTCCATCATGGTCTTGTCCCTAATATTAGAATTGATAAGATTTTTGGGAATTCCTGCATTGCGATTAAGGCCTTTCGCCATCACACTATTACTTACATTTATTCCATCTCCCCCTTCCTCCGAAGTGTTTGAACCCTCACTAATATTCAACGAAAACCCATCTTTAGACATTTTGCGGCTCTAAGGTCATGAGTTTTTCTACTTAATTCTCTTTTAGAGAATGTTACAGAACAATATTTTGCCACATAACCATAAATATGGCATCCAACACGTGGAAAAAGCACCATAACATACTTAAGAGTTTGAGAATATCTCTAGCATGGTCAAGCATTTGAGAATATCTCCATTTACCAATGTTGGTGTCTATAACTTCAAGTAGTCCTTCCCTTGATTCCGACTATACTAAAATTGTTGCAATGTTTTTAGATGAGTCCCTCAGTAAATTGTAATCCATCTCTATAAAGGATTGTGGATTGTCACCTATTTCCTTAAAATTTCTAGGAGTTCACACTCCAAGGTGTTAGCTATAATAACCAATCATGAAACAAGAGACACATATAATTTGTTGGCATTATGATTCTGTTATGACTCTATGATACATATGTTGTACTTGATGGCAACTCACTCAAATGGAAATGGTCTGTTCAGGCTCTCAAAATGATGGAAATTAAGAGGCTCACAGGTGAATGGTTCAAAAGGTGTGCACCCGCAGGTTCACCGTGCAGAAGGTGCGGCCATACCCGCAGGTTCACCGTGCAGAAGGTGCGGTCATACCCACAGGTTCACCGTGTAGAAGGTGCGGTCATACCCGCAGGTTACCCGTTCAGTAGGTGCAGACCCCAGCGCACACACTTCAAGGCAGTGAAGCGCGCTCACGTGGGGTTTCTTATGTTTGGCTCGTGGTATTTAGCTCGCCTTTTCTGATGCTATGGTTTTGGCCCGTGGTATAGGATCTTTTCTTAGCCCCGGTTTGGATCCATTGTATTTGTTATTGATGGTTTGTCCCATGGTGTGAATAAGGGCTTGACTATAAATAGGGAAGGAGATCACTTGGCTAGAAAAACTTTTTAATTGAATATCTTGAGATCTGAAATTTTGGGTGATTGGTTTTTAAAAGATAGATCTAATTCAAGGAGATAACTGAACTTAAGGTGAATCTATCGGCATATCGTGATCTCTCGGGCGCATGAACAGATCCGTGGATCTGACTGTCTGTGGCACATTGGTGTACTGAAAAATTTGGCCCTAATCAGAAGTCCATAGGCAATCTGAAGGCGCAGTTAGTGGGTACGCAGCACAGTCAAAGGCGAAGTGCGTGGATACGCAGCGCAGTCAAAGGCGCAGTGTGGGGTACGCAGTACAGGAGAAGACAAAGTGCGGGGTGCATGCAGCACAGTCAAGCACGAAGTGCGAGGTACGCAGGCGAGAGGAAGGCACAGTGCGGGTCTACGCAAATAGTCAGAAGTAAAGGTGCGGATCTGAAGAAAAGTTCACAGTTCAGAAGAACAACCAGTGCGGATCTGCGCAGTTCTGTTTCAGAAGAGCTGCAAACTTAATGAAGTTGTGGTCTTATCTTGAAACAATTGTTGATTATCTTTTATCTATTGCAGCAAAGTTCTGGGTTTAGATTTCTGGTATTCTTTTCTGTTTACATCGTTCTGAAGAGTGGGTAATTCATTGGTTTATTGTATAAGAAGATTGGGTGATTTTCATGTACTTGATGATTATTTGATGTTCATGGATCCAGTTTGAAAATTAATGAAACGTGGTCCTTAAAGAAGTAAAAGAGCCAAGGGGGTTGTAGCTCCCTTCCAGGAGAA